>JACSZP010013627.1:0-11221 GCA_016161895.1 Pinna nobilis | reverse complement strand
GCCAAATTAGATCTATTGTAGTCAACATTTTGTGAATGTGATTCATAGTATTACTGAATAGTTCTAAATTCTAAAGTACTTACATACCCATTCATTAAGTTCTCAATTCTTGTTTTTCTGAGTTTTAATTAAAAGAGAGAGAGAGAGAGAGAGAGAGAGAGAGAGAGAGAGAGAGTTAGTTTACCTTGTAGACTGTGGATGTATATAGTAGCTTTCTTGGTCCCAAACAGTTTGTGATAGAATTAAATACAAGTTTCTGTGGAGGAAAAAATATATATTCATGTACAACAAGCACCTATGGCCGACTAAAAGTTCTCAGTTTATTTAATACATGTATCTTATTGTATTCAGTGGAACCTTATGGATATGACCATCAAAAAATATAAATGTACAATAAGTTCTCATAGCAGGCTATAAATAACTCAGTATATTAATATCTTATCTTATACAGTAGAATCTGACTAACCTGACCACCTAAATGGCCAGTTCATATTGGTCTGATTACTGACATATTCTCTTTGGGAGATGTTGACATAGACTTACATAACAACATGTAACAAGTCTGATTCTGATGGTTTCTAGTGTCTACTTGTCTCCGCATGTATTTAGATCTTACTGTGTAATCTCAACTTCCTATTACAGATAAATCAAGATATACAGATCATTTTTCTATGCAAAAAAAAAAATGCAGTCTAACCTATTTTAACAGATTGTCCACGGAAGATTTTTAAATTGTCACATTTGACAGGTGGTCTCTTAATTCAGGTGTTTGCCATATGAAAAAGCCACTTTGGGAAGCATACATTTAGGCTACATATAACAGGTAGTCCTAAAACAGTGGGTCACAGGGGCAAGTTGGATATGATATCACATTCAGTTTACCTCTGTTAATCCATCACATTGGACTCGGCTCTGGATCCACTCCAGTTTATCACAGTTTTCCCGCTCCCTCACTCCCTCATTTACTTGGCTACACAGTTCCTCCGCCTTGGCAAGAGCGTCTTGTAGGTTCTGATGATCTGGATGACCCTCAGGTGTGTACTGCAAAATCTGGGAGGTAAAAAACAGACACAGGTACAATGTATATACTAAGATGTATTTCATTAACAATAACAACATTCTATTCTTACCGTAAATCCTGTTTTATTCATGAAATTCTTTAATCCTGTGTAATTATGCAAGGACAGCTTCTCACAAAAACAAATGCATTCCTAAATATTCTACCCTGGATTAAATGTGCATCATACAAAATAACCCACAGAGTAACGAAAATAACTGTAAGACCACTGACTCACCAAATAAAGTTTGCCGAAATATCTGAATTTACAGGATGGCAATAATGATTATGATAGTTATGCTGCCTGCCATTTTAATTTTACAAAATTTCGTAAGAATTCAAGTTACAGTAGAGTTGGTCTATAACGAAGTCAAAGGGGGTTGACTTCGTTATAGTCATCCTTCATTTTAAGCATCAAAATTTACTACATAAATAGATACATGTACATAGTTATTCTTTTGGGGGATTTTATTCCTCTTTGTTATAGCACTGAATTCGCTTTAAGCCGATTTGTTATAGACCAACTCTTCTGTATATCATTGCTCTAAATTTGTGTCACCTAGATAAAATTTAGGGAAATAGAAAAGATTTACTGAACCCATTCATCTATGAAGCAGTAACAAACCTTTTGAATCATGAGAGGGTACTTAGTAATTCTCTGCATCGGTTTGAGGAGAAAGCTGCTCAGAGGCATACCCTTTGTACGATTGTCTTGAACACATTTCTGAAAATAATAAAAATGTAGTTTGTGAGGGAAATGTATCCTGAATGAATGCATTACAAGGTGTCATTCAACAGTAAATTGAGGATCTGATCTTATAAGAAATAAAACCTGCATCCAAATGACAAGAATAATATACAGCTTTTGTAAATTTTGCAACACTCTTAATAATCTTTGTGTCACTTAATTATCAATATGGAGTAAAAGTACCACTGTAAGCTGATAAAACAAATCACATCTCTTTTCTAAAAAAAAACCCTAACTTTTCACAATCATTCAGACATTTCAGTTTGAAGTATGCATCACTGATACACTACCTTTTGGATTTCTTTAAATTCTGGACTATTTTCTGTTTTCCTTTGTATAAGAGCTGCAGCATTTAGCTGACAACTACAGAACCTTATGTATGCCGTCATGTGAGGGAGCTGAAAGGTAACAAAAATGATCAGGTGTGATTACTATTGTATAATAATAATCTTGAACTTAACTGTACACCTGTAAAATACTGCAACCATTTAATTTTTACAAATTTCATTCTTAGATGAGAAGGCTTACTGTACATGAAAGTGAAATATTCAAGCTGCATATTTGAAACAATGGCATATATGGTGCATTCCATCCATAAGTATAAAGTGACTAAGAATGAATTTAAGACTAGGCAAACACAGTGGAACCTCGCCTAAAGACCACCTCACATAGGTGAGACGACCTACCAGCAATAAAGACCGTAAAAATTCAATCTGCAAATTACATGAACTATTCTAGGCCATTTCAACTTGTTAGGAGACCATCTCACTAATCAGACCAATTTTAGCAAGTCACATGGGTGGCCATGATAGTGAGTTTCCACTGATTGTCTACTGTTGCAACAGGGCAAAAATAAACAGAGGCGGAATTTTGTAGGTACATAGCATAAATAGTTCACAATTTTCAACTTAATTTCATTAGTTCTATCACTGCAAAGTCCTGTCAATATATAGTTGGGCTATAATTGTTAATCCAGACATCAATAGTATGAAAACTTCATGTCCTTCCAGATGATTTGCAGAGAATAGATTTCAAACTGCATTGGTCATTGCAAGATTTATCAGTTATCAAGCTACTTGTTTTATCTGAATCAGATGAATTATTTTGGTTCTAAAGTATCCAGATCAACAAGACCCCAGTTTATTGTGTGTATTTTTGATAAACATCCCACACTTGAGTCTTTCACTTGTGTGGATATAGCACCCTGTGGCAATGAGGTGTGATTACATTAAACCTATGCTCAGCACTTATGGTCATTGAGCAGGAAAGGTGCTTTAACATGACAACACCCACTGTGACATGAGACCTCAGTTTTTATCATCTCATCCACAAGACAGTGACAGCCAACCTCAGCACGGCATGGATTTGAAACCATGACAACATAATCAGAAGGTGAAAATGCTAACCACTGAGCCAAAATGGCCTCCTGTGCTTGTTTAACGTAAAAACTCCATCAAACAGGGAACATCATGCACATTGTTACAGTGATTATGGTAATATTTTTGCATAATTAACAGTTTTAAATTAGAAAAAAATTTGTACAGAAATATGGTAAATACTTAAATTATAGCATCATAAACAAATGAGATATACTACGTAATACATTTCAGACAACTATCCAAAAAATGTAAGTTTCAGGACTTCATGACACCGTAATCTGGTTTCTCTTGATTTTGAAGTTATACGATGGAGACAAGAATACTGTTTTTAATCAGAGTACATGTATGTGCTTCTACAGTCAGTGTTTTACCAAGGGTTAACATCACATTGGCTTTGGCAGAATCAGGAAGCTTATGCAGCCTGCTGACACATACTAAGGAATTTATTCTCCGCAGTGAAAGAATTGTTAATATGGAATATTTTGTTACAAGAGCATCATTACTACATTCCATTGTATTGCTCCAATATTAAACAAGGCAATCAGTAAAGTGATATACATGTATGCTCCCTAAGGCCAACTTTAATAAAATTCTAAAAATTGAATTGGCCATTAAAACAGTTACGCTTCACCAATCCAGATACTTCATCAATTCTGACTATCTGTTTTGCAAAAAAGCTGTCGGACCTAATGTGACTTCACTGAAATGGCACATTCCACAATCAAATGAGACCATCTCACACTCCTCAGAGAATGAGTTCAATCTAAGTGTAATCATCTGAGATATCAACTCACGTTTTCACACAGGATATCACCTATGACCTGTATAACCTGACCTTTCCCACACATCTTCTTCCTAACACGCACGGATCTGAAATGAATAACATAAAATAGAACCTTGTCAATGGACCTCTTCCATTGAAAACGATATGAAACCTATAAACTATATTTTCTGAGATCTTATCATCATTCTTAACCCTGTTAGGTCATTGGATTCTATAATACATGTACATATACAGTGTTTTGTTTAATTTTCTTCTCTAAAACAAAATGTTTCCTATCTATATAATGTATTTGCACGTTTCCAATAAACTTCTACAGTATCTGCAGCTAATAAAGCTAAATTTGTTTGTTTTCTTTGTGTTTAATACTACTTTCTTATCTAATCCATTCATGTTTGCTAAAGTATGCTTCACAAGTTCTGGTTCTTGTTGAGGACTTTATTAAATGTGTTTACAAATTGTTGTTTTTTTATCTTTTTTTCTGCCTTTATTATTGTTGTTGGTTTTTGCTTTATGCAGCACTTAACAATTCCTATGATGGTGGCCATTTTTGTTTGGTGGAGGAGAGATTCCAGTTACAAGCACAAATGTACAGGAGAAGATACCACCAGCTTTCCATAAGAAAAGTGACAAACTTTCTCACGTAATCAACTCATGTTCCAGCATAGGACAGACCTTTAATCAGCCGAGCCTTTTCTTAGCATTGGACCTAAGTTCTCACTGCTTGATCTGGGGAATAGTAAAGTGATCAAGCCACTACCTGGACTCAAACCCTGATCTTCAGACAGCATGTTAAAGAAGTTTATAATAGGCTAATTTAAATCAAACAAAAACATTTCCTAACTTACTTCAATAACTTGGTGTTACATAGGATGAGCTCGGTCCAGTTTACAAACACTGTTTCCAGTTCTTCTTCTGTCATGACTTTGGCCTCTGACATAGGTTTACGGAATGCCTGAAACAGAAATCATTTTTCTTTATTTCTATATACTTAACAGACTCACCATATTTGTTCATTACATATGGATACAGACAGTGTCTGTTATTTTTGTTGATTTGTTATTTTCTAAATCTGTACAAGAAAAATCTAAAACGGATTCCCTACAATAAATCGTAGACAAATACACGTAAATGCTGTTAACCAATCAATTTTCAAATAATTTTATTTTTGTGAATAAATTGTTATATGTTATTCTCGAGTATGCTTGATTAAAGATATATGAGCTACATTTTATAATGTATATTAAGGCTGGGTTAAAATATAGAAGCTAGAAATGTGTTTTCAAGTATGTGTTCTTGTGTAATTACCATTAATCAAAAATAAAATTTTTAAAAATAAAACAGGATTTACAGTATAATAAAAAATGAATGACCTTGAAATATTCCGCTATTTATACTTGAAAAATTATGTATGTAAACTGGTATGAAGGATGTCAATTTTTATTATGAAACTATAGGAAGCAAGAAAAATACAACAAATCTGAACTTACATCTAAAACAATGGACATGTCTGACATATAAGTCTCTTCTGTATTTATCAGCTCGTGTATGTAGTTCTGTCTCTTACTCTCAATGGCCGAGGTCTGGGCAAGGACATCAGGATCACTGGACCCTACAAAAAAAATCACAGAAATGATAGTACAAGTGGTACCCTTCAAATATATGTCACACCTGTCATACTGAAACAATTCTTACTACTCTATATTCCTAAGATGTTTTTCTCTTCTTCTTCTTCTACTGAGAGAGAGAGACAGAGAGAGAGAGACAGAGAGAGAGAGAGATTCTAACAATGCTACTGGATATCAAAGAACTTCTGTTTTGTACCTTCTCTATGATCATAATTTCTAAGATTTGTATGTATGTATTGTGTACATCATATAAACTTCAACTAGAGTTCCTCTTAAAACTTCCAACCATGCTTTTGGAACTAGTGGACATCCTAAGTGTCTCATAATCAAATGAAGAAATGTCAACATTTTAAGTATAAACATAATACAATATGTTTTACATACCCATGTTTTCCTACACAAAATGATAAAACTGTTTGTTTAAATGTAAAACTTCACCCACTTCTGTTTTGAACACACAACTATAAGATCACAATATTCCCTGCTGTTTTATGAATCACATTTGCTGTTTTGTCCCAATACACAAATCCACACAGCAGAGCTATTGATTATACTCCAAAACAGCATGGTAAGTGAGTATATTTCACCATATGCATATTACATCATTCCTGCATGTATTTCCCCAAAGGCTATTGATATACACAGCCCTACATTTCCTGTCACACCAATGTACAACGTATGACCTCACTTGTTTGTTTAACACAGCACTTGAAATATTTTAGGCTTACGACCAGCTTCCTGCTCTTAATTAAAGGGGGGAGGGTTCAGTTGGGTATGTAGCGTATGTATATGTATTTATGTAACCATAGCACATAGCAAGCCAAAAGCTCCTCTGACTTGGTAATTAAGGCTTGTATTAAGTCAGGCAGATATCACACTTGTCAACGAAACAAAGAGGAGGACTACTGTGTTGAATCATAAATATCGTTGTTGGTGCATTGTCGCTTAACATCCCTCTCAAGAATCTTTCTCTTATATGGAGAAATCACTGAATGCCAGTGAAGGACTACAAACATTTTGCCTTTGCTCAGCACTTTTGATAATTGAGCAGCAGGGGTTTAATATACATGTACATGTATGTGGTAAAATCTACTGTGACACGGAATCTCAGGATGTACTTTTTCATTCGAAGCACAAGAAATGCCAGTTGCTTTGCCAAGTGGGCTCAAACACAGAACCATTAAGATCTGAAAGTGAATGAGCTACAAATACGCTATGACAGCTCAAAGGATATAAGTACAATGTAAAATAGTGGAAGTGTCTGTACAGAGGGTGATTATGGTACATATAGGGCAATTGTACATGTACATTGTACATATGGGACAGCAAAAAGCAGTGTTTATCCAGTGTTACAGGGTCAAATAATGACTGTTTTTTGTGTTTTGTCCTTCTTGAGTGGTCTGTATTTCGAACAACTTTAATAGTGCCACAACAGTTGCACAGCTAATGAAAATATCAACCGACTACATTACTTAGACAATTTACTCTCCATCTAGGCAGACAGTGATAGAAAAGGTGGATAGGAAATAAGAACGTATCACTGAAAATCAAACCAGCGACCCCCGTGATGGAAGTTCTGCACTCATCAGGCTCAGCTGAATGTACAATGCTCTTATAAGTACAGTAGAGTCAGTGCATCCAGAATGTTAAGTATTTCCAATTCTTGTCTTTTCTGGCATTATTCTCCAGGATTGAAAGTGACATACATGAAAATCATGACCAACAACATAACAAACAATGTCATTGTCATACTTTAATTATGTAGCTGTGTGAATTTGTGGGCTTCTTTCTATATTTATCATGATCTGAATATGTATTTCAGCAGATAAATTTAGGGCCTCTTCAGTATGAGTCACTGAAGCCTCACAATATACTAATATCATGCTGATCAGCAGATCTTACAAGTAGTGTGTAACAGACACCTGTTTAAATGTAACCGAGGCACCTTGTCAGAGCAGTTGTTGTTAAGGATCCCTCACTGGCTAAAAGTGCTAAGCAAAGGCCAATACTTATAGCTGTAACCTGCATCCATCAATCATTAGATGTAGTTGAGATTCTAAAGGGAGATATTATGCACCGTTATATGAACTTATACCTTGAAATAAATCTAGGAAAATACA
The DNA here is from genome assembly GCA_016161895.1 of Pinna nobilis. Taxonomy (NCBI): domain Eukaryota; kingdom Metazoa; phylum Mollusca; class Bivalvia; order Pterioida; family Pinnidae; genus Pinna; species Pinna nobilis. The sequence continues at coordinate 3,508 of JACSZP010013627.1, read as the reverse complement.
TGCAGCATTATTCATGAGTAGGCCATCCATAAAAAATTGTTGGTTTGCTGTAACATGACTTATTCAACCAAATCCCTGCAACTCAACTTTTATTTCCATTCCAGAAATAGGTTTTTTATCAGTCTTTTGATATTTCCCCATTGCTCTAATGTCCATGATTATTATGTTTTCCAGTTTTCAAAAACAAAAAAAAATCCTGCCAACCTGCTCACATTAAAAAAAAAAAAATCCTGCCAACCTGCTCACATTAAAAAAATCAGAGTCAAATAACAGCAAACCAACAATTATTTATGTACTGGTACCTGAGAAAAGAAAAATTGTTGTTTTAAGATGTGTGTGCAGACTACTGATGCCCCACATGACATGTCACAGAAAAAGTGTGTACACATAAATGTACATGTATTTCACACAAATTGTGGTCAAGGTCGCACATTCAATAGTCTGAATAATATAGTTATCCAGGAAACCAACAGATTCCAAATTTTCGTGATTTAAAGGTTTCTCTTGTAAATTGGACAGCAACCAACTCAACCAGCAATATCATTGATGTACATTTTGTATGACCATAAAGTAAACCAAATCTTATCTGAATCTGACAAAAAGACTATAGGTAAAGCAGACACAAGTTATATGTTTGACCAATCACATGAATTAAAAACAAAATTATTCCTCAAAAGGGCGTTAAAAAAAAAGACTCAGAACAGGAACAGGATGTTTGTTCAGATGCATTGTGTTTCACAATTAACGGAAGTCTATTTCAGACTATTATGTTGTGCAAATAATGATGTTCTGTTCCTGGTCATAGTGTATCACTGATAAGAGATGTATTCTTTCCTCTTCCTTCCGTATTTTACTTTCATAAGTAAAACACTAAATTCAAGAGCTACAAATTAAATCAAGTGCATCTAGAAATGAAAAAAAAAACCAAAAAAAAACCAAACAAGAACCTCTCTGAGGCACATCATACGCCCGTCGCAAGTTTTGTTACAGGGAAAATGACAAAAAATGAAAACAACAAATTTGTGTGACCTGAAGGTTATGGTGATTATAGTGTGACATATAAGTGCTTGGAATAGTAAAGTTGAATATGACTACCACTCCCCGATAAAAAGTTTTGTGCAATGCGCCTTATGATGGTCTTGATGTGCACGGTTTAAGAGTTATGCTGCGATCAAAGGGGATATTTTTTTTTAACAAAGGGCAATAACTCTGTAAAAACTGCAGCTAGAGTTAAGGTTCTTCAACACTGCACTGCGCCTTATGATAGTCTTGAAGTGTTTGAAGTTTAATGAATCTATCATGCACGGTTTAAGAGTTTTGCTCCGGACAAAGGATAAAAATTAATTTTTAACAAAGGGCTATAACTCTGTGAAAAACTGCAGCTAGAGTTACGGTTCTTTGACACTGCACTGCGCCTTGTGATGGTCTTGATGTGTATGAAGTTTCATGAATCTATCCTGCACGGTTTTGAGTTATGCTCCGGACAAAAAAATAACGGACAGACGGATGAACACCATAACATAATATGTCCCGTCATTCAACGGGCGTATAAAAACGAGATATTTAAGAGTAACACAAATGTCTTAGCTGGCAACAAAATCTAAATGTAGGATGTCACAAGAATGTAATTCTGCCAAAAAAATTATTCAACCTCCAACCATTCCTTTTTTAACCCTTTCAGCACCATGCACAGACTGTAACATATTGGTATACATCAAAAGAAATATACCACTTTGATATATGAGGTTGAAAGGGATAAATAATCCTGATCTGCATATTGTCATGACAGATCTCCATACCAAATTTCAATTCAGAATATTCATGTATTGCTAAAACATTGAATGGAAACTATGAACTTTCTCGATCTTAGTTCTTTAAAATCAAGGGGCATAACTTTGTCAAAACTATTTTGACCCAACCATGTACAAACTTGACATGGATATGCTCATGGTAGGTCTATATTCAAAATTTCAAATTCTAAATGTATAATACTAAAATAGGACGGAATGACAGAATAATCAAATGATAGGACACAGGTAGCATGACCATTGACATAATGAAACACAAGAACAAAAGGCAGTCTGCATGTAGTTAGTATTATTTATTTGATATCTTATCTGTAGAGTACAGAGCAGATAGAACACACGCACATACAATATATCTATATATTACCTAAATGACACTTCCCAACATGTAACTGAACACATACGACTTAATACAGTGTAACTAATTATCATTGATATCATAAATGAACTTAACTCATAGGTGGTGTGAAGTATTCCTAAAAGTGGCTCCAGAAATCTGACTAAGATACAGAAAAAAAACCCAGAAGAATTTCTAGGTACACCACAATTCATCTCTCAGTGGCAGTTTATGTGATGTAGGTGTGATGTAGGTCAAAGTTGAGGTCACAAGGTCAAGTGACCTTGCTGGTATGTGATAGGTCAGAATCAGTGGTGTACCCTTACTAAATATCAAGTTTCAACAATTGTCAGTTTAATTGCTCAAAAGGAAATTACAGACCCCGACAGAGTGATACCTACAAAAAGATGATATACCCCTTATTCTGAGTAGGAGAGCTGATCTCATGTTAAAATGGTTTTATTGTGTATATTTTTCAAGATGCATTAAAAAATGAATTTGAGAATGATGACTATTGGCATTCACTTATTCTAAATTCTGAATAGCAAAGTATTTCAGTTTTCTTTAATTGTCAATATGTGCTTCTGCTAATATGTGTTCACGTTCGAATATCAATATCTTCTATTTATTGTTTTACTTGTGAATGTAATGATCTTTTCCCAATGCCATATGTAGGTACAGTAAAATTCAAACACACATAAATTTGTTCAGCAAATTTTAACATCTGATTGCAAAATTTCTAAATATCCAGAAATGTTCAAGATAAATATTTTTACTTTTAAACCAAAAGACAAGAAGGAATATGGAAGCATTTCCCAAAGTATCATTCAGCAAAATTCACACTTTCCCTTTCAACCTATAAGCCTACATAATATAAAGAATATTATATAATGTGTTTTTATGAATGTTGTCATTGGTTAAATAGCTTACATGTGACTTTTGATAAATCATGATACTAACTGGATAATTCCAGTTGATCCAGTTAATATCAGGAAAACCAGTTAATAACAAAAAAATCTGTTAATAACAGGGCCGCTAAAAATAGATTCTGGAAATACCCTAACATCCAGGCTGCTGTTGCCGTACAGATGAGAGATGCTCAATGGTAAACAGTGGCTACAGTTGAAATTCATGTGTGTACTACTAACATAAATATTTATTAATTGTATAATAAAACAGTTATGGACTTTTTACTTGGTTAATATGCTGTTGATATTGACCAGAAGGAAACAATATTGACCGAGGCTTCGCCTCGGTCAATATTGTTCCTTCTGGTCAATATCACAGCATATTAACCAAGTAAAAAGGTATCTTTATTTTGCCTTATTTTAATTGCCATTATTTCTGCACAAAGAATGAAGATATA
>JACSZP010013624.1:0-13631 GCA_016161895.1 Pinna nobilis | reverse complement strand
GACCAAATGATTTCGCCAGTATGGACAAGAATCCGGATTCAACAAAGGCGGTTTATACAAATTCCACTGTATAGGCTATCCTAGTTACAAAGACAACAGGTTGTGAGTGTATTGGTTGGTTGGTTGTATTGTTCTTCAACATCCCACTCAAGAATCTTTCACTTCTTTGGGATGTCACCATATGCTGATGAAGGATGACAAATTTGACCTACAGGTGCTCGGCACTTACGGCCATTGACTGATTGAGGGATAGTGTTCTCTAACATGCAGACACCTACTAAGTACTGTGACACAGGACTTTAGTTTTTACTCAAATAATGTCTAATCTGAGGGAGATGAGAGTTTCAAAAACTTCTGTTTGATTTGATCTCTAAAAGTCTTATGAATTGTATCTTTTTTAACCCTATTAATGTATTATGATCCTGTACTATCAATTGGCTACTTGTAGAGCAACCTTAGAGGCACAAGTTTGTCAGATCCTCTCATGAGTAAATTACATTCTGCCATGTTGTTATTGAAATAAAGAATATAGAATCTAAACCCTGAAACAGGTATAATAAAAAAAAAAATGTATTCATAGGTAAAAATTAGCATACTGTGTATCTTATCAATTAAAAAATACTGTGGTATATTGTTGTACATGTAGTGTAATTCTGCCATTCATTACATATTTTGTTTACATGTAAAATATTACATCAATGTCATCATATCGAAATTGTGACATTGAAAGGTACATGTAAGCAAAACTTCCAATGAATGAATGCAAACAAAGCATAAGTGGCTTAGTGCTGCGCTCAGTGACAGGCAGAACCTCTATACAATACAAATACGTGTACGTATAGGTTCGCTTCTGCACTCATGATTCATACAACTGTCATGATTTTCCCCCCTGATGCCTTGCCCCTTGGTAGTCAGGTATAGTCACGTCACCTAAGTTCGAGGTACTCCTAAGTTCGGGGTAAATATTCTCAAACGGATAGTACGCAATGGGTATTCTGAACATTTTACCTATGACTAATATCTGGTGGCCTATCAGGTAAACAATTTATTGCCAGTGAAAAATCAATTTTCTTTGTCATATAAATGGTAAATAACAAAGTTTTGCAAAAATTGATCAAAGTGACAACACACATTGTCCATTGTTCATATTTACTTTCAGTTCGATATAAAATTGCATCTGATATAGATATGTTGCACAATATATTATTCCCGAAAGACAACATGTTATCACTGTAAACTGTAATGGTGATTCTGATATGGTAAATCCATCGGATGCGTGTACCTCATGAATATTAATAAGTCCATTTTTGTTGCCCCGAATTTGGGTTACTTCCCTTAAAGGAATAGCTGATGGACATGTTTACTTTAGGTACAGCCCAATTGAAATTTAACGGAGTATACACGGAAGAAATTAGCATGGGGTTCTATGATATTGCAGTACTTCTCGTCTTTTGTTTAATTTCAAAGTAAAATAAACTTAGGAGAAGGTCTAGTGCACCAAAGAAAACCATCACATTTAAATTCTCCGCGATAGCCGATGTCATGGCATTCGCCATTACACATGTGAATGGGGAATTACTATGATATCGCAGTAGCGACAAAATTTTCTCCTACAGTTGTTTACCACACAAGGATGGTAATGTTACCTTAAACCTTTTGTCGTCTATAAACATCAGACGACGTAACCTTGCCGGGTTTTATCAGAAAATGAGTCGATTTAATGTAGGTATAGCAATTTATATGGAGCCACCCAGAGACGTCTCTGAGCTACCTTTATCAACATTTTTACAAAAGCAAAATTTTGTCAGATATGCAGTTGAAATTCATTAGTAACCTTAAAAGTTTCCATAATCAGGATGTTGTTTCTTGCAGGAAGAAAACATGAATCCTTGTTGACATTCTATTTTTATCTGCCTGCCAGGTAGCATTGTTTCAGAGGTACAGAGGGGGAAACGAAAAAAATGCGATACTATAGGACCCGCTAATCCCTTTTGGGATTCTGTCGGGGGCCTTTTTCTTATGCTGCCGTTTACTGTTGCCCCCGCCAGAATACCTTATCAAGCCTTCATAATTTTATTCGGTAAAATATGCCCCCCTTATCGACTTATAGGACATTTCAAGAAATTTAACAAGTTAACACTTTGTTTTCTGAAGTTTGAAAATAGCGTAAATTTCGAGTTTTTGCAGAAAATAATGTCATTACGAATGACCAATGGCCGTCCTCCCTATTCTAGTGGAGTCTGACCTATACTCAGTTTTTTTAAACGACAATTATTAAAGTCATTGTATTTCAAAATTCTGCAAATATTATTTCATCAACTGCACTAGACAGTCAGCGGAGCCTAGCGACAAAGCTATTTAAAAGCTGTTTGGGGTATTTGACATGTTTTTCGAGGAGATTTACACTGTTATGTGCTCTATCCATGAGCAGTTTTGGCGAAACAGAGTATATAGTATACTGCATTTTGTGAAGTAAAGTCTTGTGAAATTGCTGAATGTGTAGTCTATATCTTCCGTAATTTGTCGTAAAATACATCATTTCATTCACAGAAACGTTAATTACCCCTAAATATGCTGACGCTAGCCTACAAACCTCCGCCTGTGCTTTCAGTGACAGTGCTTTGATTTTGGCCCGATACACAGTGATTAGGCCCAGAGTAAGAACAATCAAATTGTCATGGCACAGGTATAAGCATACGCGTTGTGTCCAGCCTGTATATGTTACCTCAACTTCTGGTTTCAATGTCAAAACATTCAGTGTGTCAGTCTTATGGTTTACCTTTCATGAAATATTTGCAGAAGTTTTCTGTTTTTCTTGTAAGATATCTTTTTTTCTGAAACCGGCAGCGGAAATACGAAAGTAAACGCATGCTCAATACAGTTGTTGTGGCCAGAGCAAATTTCCCATAAGCCATTTCGTTCAAGTGAATGTACTTGTCTTTCATCGCCGCCATAACATTAGCAGGACATAAATTTCATTTTATAAACTAAAAGTTCTCTTTTAAGGAGTGACACATCTGTATCATGTTGGATTTTACGTAATAACAGAGCCATGTTTAACTGTGTTTTGACCACAATTTAGTTATCACTCCCAGCAATCGAGAATTAACACAGGTGAAGTGAACTGTGTCTGAATGTCGGTAAATTTCTTTTTTCTGTCAGAGCTATTTCTCTAGCTGTGCCTATTGAGACATTCTGGTGCGTTTTACGTAATTCAACGAAAGATTCAGTGTACCGCTGTAAGATGGGAACACGAGGAATACCCGTTGACAAGGTAAACAAAGAGATTCGCATGTTGACAGCCCCACCAGTCAACTGCATTACCGTCATAAGTCGGTGATCTATCCGATCAGCTGATTGCTAGCCTTTTGACAGTATTGTTGTCGAGTTGTGTGTGTGCGTTGTTTTGTTTTCGCTTCTTTTTTTGTCTCCGTACGCTATTATTGATATTGATGGAAGAGAATGAGAAAACTTTTGGAAATTTTGCTATATGTCAAAGTTTTCTATTACTTGTATTAGGGCACATTACAAATTTCTGTTCTTCCTGATAGTGATAGTGAAGTTTTCCTGTGTAGTCTTCACTACAAATATTGCAATTTACATTTTCCACATCCATACAGTATTACAGTGCAGTACCCCCAAAAAAGCAAACAAGTTGATTTCTTCCAAACTCCCCGGGTGGGATACTGATTTTTCTGTAAAATTAGCGTTCACAATAACAGATTTGCAGACCTTGAAAATATTCCATGGGGAGATTTTTCAATCTCGTTGGGAGACTAAATTTTTCTTAGAATAATGGAATTTTTTTTAAAGAAATCTTACAGGGGAGATGTTGATTTTTTCTTGAGAAATCATTAAAAATATTTATTCCCTTTTATAGGGATCAAGACTTGGTAAGAATTTAATAATACATGTATATTGTCTACCGATAATATATTCCATTCAAAGTTTCTTGTAGCTTTGGCTACAAATATCTCTCTTCTCTTTCCCATTGGAGAGGTAATTTTGTCTCTTACATCTACTTTTCCTGTATACATTGTATATACTGTAGGTCAATGAGTTATATTGATGCTGTATTTATCCTACAATGTACATGTACCTGTACCAGTTCCTTCAAGGAGTTTATACATGTACATGCATATTTTGTTCATTTATTTAAATACTTTTTATACCCCCCGTCAACGAAGTTGTAGGGGATATAAGTGGATTCACCATGTCTGTCTAGATGTCTGTCCACCTTAGTGTCCGTCCATCCGCCTTAGTGTCCGTCTGTCCGCGTTAACTTCCATCCGCCTGTCTGTCAGTTTATTTCTGTACCATAACTCAAGTACCCTTGGGTCTACAATGTTCACTCATGGGTTGCTCGAGGAAGATCCCTATTGATTTTGGGGTTGGAAGGTAAAAAGTCAGTCACATGACTCTGTTCATATCTCCACACCTTAACTCAAGTATCTGTGGGTCTACAATGTTAATACTTCACACATGGGTTGCACAAGACTCAAGGAGGATCCCTATTGATTTTGGGGTCGGAAGGTCAAAGGTCAAGGCAAAAATATTTTTTTGAACTTTGCTGCTAGGGGGATATAAGTTAGGGGTGAATCAATATATCGATACGTATCAATATTTACTTGTGTATCGATACGCAATACAGATTGTCCAATATAAGTAAAGAGATTTGGCCCTTGATTTTGGTTAGATCATGTTGGGATCTGTATATATACATGTATCTCTTATAATTAACACAAAAGTGCTACTTCCAGTTTATTGCCGATCCTCAAAAAGCAAAATATCAACAAGAAAAAAAAGCAGCGCCTGGGAGCAATTTTGTGAGAAATCTAAATGATGAAGCTGTTCTTGTTACCAGTATATTATTAATTTGGCGCTAATGGATTCACGCAAACCCTTTCTGTCAATTTTGTTTAGTTAAATAATAGAAAAAAACATATTTTTGTTGTTTTCCTCAATCATTTTAGCATAAATATTCAAAAGAATTTCTATATCCAATAATATGGTGTATCGTAAGTTAAAATATTATATCAAATTGAAGTTCTCCCATCAATACACAGCCCTAGTACATAAGTCCCACTAGGACAGTTCTAGTTTTAATAATGCTAATTACATTGTGTACCAGGGACATTGTAGCAGTAATTCATAAAGGTGAAGCATAAAATTTCATTTTAGATACATGTCTACCAATTTTTAATTACATGTAGCTAATTGATTCAAAACACTCCTACTGCACTTCATGATCTTTGAATGTTAGGTGAATTTCAAAACAGGAAGTGTTAATTGGATCCACTTTTAGTAGAGTGGACTTTCCCTTGTTCCAGAAGCCTTCCACCTGTCATAAGCAGGTGTGATTCTGATGGCTGGTTTATTTCAATATTGTCACAAGAATTTTGTCTTAAAATGTTCTGTACTTATAATCGATCATTTCATTTCTAGATTTCTTGCATTTTTCTGTTTCTAAGTCAAGTACATGTACACGTACATGTACATTGTATCTAAGTTTATTGATCTCAAAAGATATAACTGTATGGATAAATGACCTTCTATAGGCGGACTTACCATGGATGCTAATATAATTGTCACTACCTACAACAGACTTTACTAGTTTGTCCAGTCTGACCTGGGCATGCACTTGTATACAATGTACTTAGTACATTATGTACTGTATGAGGTATTAATATTTCATGGACACTTACGTATCTACATGTACATGTTCCCATATAAAATGTATATAGTCAAATCTGTATTAAGAGAACCTACACAGGATGATAACAAAAGGGTCACATTAGCAAGGCAGCCTTTAAATTCATATGACAGGGCTCACCCTGTAGGTAGCCAATTTAGCCATTGACTCATTTTTGGGGAAATTGGCTAAAAAAATTGTAATTGGCTAATTTTCTGGCTAACATTTAAAAAAAAAGGGTATTTATTGAATGATCCCATATGTTCAAATCAGTTAACCCACAGTTTAGCCACAAAAGCCAGGAAATAAAGGTGAGATGATTCAAAATGTACTGGTATGTGAAATAATNNTGTGTAAATTATCAAAACTATTTCACATACTGGTAAATTTTCATTGGCTGATAAAATTATAAGTTGGCTAAAAAAATCTTGGTTGGCTAATTTTTTGGCTAACAATATTTTGAGTCCAGGGTGAGCCCTGTGTGGCTTATTCAAAGATAAAAAATATTGAGTCAGTATTTAAAGGCAGGTTAGATCAAGTACATGTACTTACATAAGTTACATTGGTGCCGCGAATAATTCAAGGGGAGGGATATAAATGATTGTACTTCTGTCCATCTGTCCAAGTACAGGTACATGCATGAATGTAGCCTACACAATTTGTTCAGCGATCATGTACATTCTTTAGTTTTGTTTGTTTTACATCACACCTGGCAATCATTCAGTCATATGGTTGCGACCAGTTTTTATTAACAGAGGAGAAAACCACAGGGCTCACCCAGTAGGGAGCCAATTTAGCCATTGACTAAGTTTTGGAGAAATTAGCTAAAGATAATTGTAATTGGCTAATTTTCTGGCTAACAATCGTTTATTGCTGTGTAAAAAGGTACATGTATGTTAGTGTCATATATGTTCAAATAAGTTAGGCCTACCCATTAACATGCAATTTAGCAATGAAAGTCAAGAAATACGGTAAAAGGAAAATGATTCAAAATGTACCCAGGTAATAATGCCCAAATTCACTAGCAGATGTCAGTTTATGTAAATTATAAAAAAAAAAAAAAAATTCACATACTGCCATTACTGGTACATTGTGTAAATGCTCATTGGCCATTGGCTAAAAAAGATCATTGTTTGCTCATTTTTGGGCTAATAATGGAGTCTAGGGTGAGGCCTGTAACCAGTTACAAATCTACATTTTGTACCCAGGAAGAGGCCAGTAGCCCTAATTCGGCTAGTACTGTAACCTGTCAAACGTATTTTTAACCAACATGGGTATCAGCAGTGCTCAAACCTGTGCGGACAAGAGGTGAGAGACCAAGTGATTTAAACTGCAGCGTTCTAGTCATTTGGCTACTGAGGCCCACATACCGGTATTCTTGAGTGGGACTTTAACCAACAACACAGCAACAGCCTTGAGTTGAAGCAAACTATTACTAAAAAGTAGGACCCTTATATCTAAATAATCTCTGCTAGCACATAGGCCTAGTCAAATGCTATAACAAAATGTAAATTGTATTTATTTTAGTGTGTTAGTTTATAGGGTCATTCTCCATATACATGTAGATTCAATGGAAATGTGTTCAGGGAAATCCTGAAGTTATTTTGAGCAACACTTTGAGTTAATCTTGAGTAGAACTCAAAGTGACCATAACTTACTGGTATAGTTATTAGTATTAGGGCTCTCTTTGGTTATTTTTGGGAAGAGAAGTAGTTTTCTATACATACGTATTATCAATATGTTAAATAATTTATCCTGGTTGTGATTTTAGCACTACATTAACACTACTATAGTACTGATGGGGGGGGGGGTTAATCAAAGGTAGGGCTTGAAATAAGCAGTGGTCTGCTGTCCCCTGGCCAGTCAACAACCCATTTGGCCAGTATTTTTCTTGTCTTGACTGCATGGCCCTGTTTATGTCCAGTAGAAATTCAGATTTAGGGAAAAGGTTATCTGCATATTTAATTATGCCTATTTAAATACAGTAGAGCCAGTCTATAACAAATCGACTGAAAGCGAGTTCATTGCTATAACGGAGAGGAATAAAATCCCCAAAAAGAATTACTATATTTATCTATATAAGTAGTAAATTCTGATGCTTAAAATGAAGGATTCCTATAATGTTCAGTCAAAAGTCAATCCCCTTTTACTTCTTTATAGACCAGCTCCACTGTATACCAATGATCTATTCACTTTTATCACAAACTGAAAGTATTCTGTCAGTCAGACTGTAAATCCACTGAAAAAAATCTTTTGATTTTTTTTTTATGTGGGCCAGAAGATTTTTGGTTGGGCCAGTAGATTTTTTAAGCTACTCAGGCTCTGTGGGCCATCTAGGAAAAAGGGTTACTTTCAAGCCCTGTTTAGAGGTAAAAGCTACATACATGTGATGTAAATAAATGTATGAACATAAGATTATGAGTAAGACCACCAATAAACATTTTCCAATGGACAGCTGTGTTTCCTTGTAGGGTTTTCCACCAGACTTACATTCTTATTTTCCCATATTATGTGGGATCCATAGTCACTTTCTGAGAAAGTGCACCTGTAATGTAAATATAAGTATAAGTACATGTACTTGTACATGTAATGACATAAAAATCACAAGGCAACTAGAACCCCACCACCCACAAACACTTGTAACTACTACAACAAAGTATGACATTTATCAGCTAATGAACTTCGATCATTATAGTGCATTCTGATTCATATTTCCTATGATCTACGGTTTCTTCTATGTTTGAGTTATGTCCCTTGATGAGACCTGTCGAGAGCCATGTACCGGTTTTTTTGTTTTACATAGTAATCTATGCACAAGTGAAGAATCACTGATTCTTCTTATACAATGTAACAAGTCTCTTTAGCTCGTAGTCCAATCTCTGAGACTCTTTGATGATCTGGTAAGACTTAATTATTAATCGGAATGAATGTTGGAAGGATTATTTCCATTAAACTAATTACTTTCCTTTTATATCAGGTGGAAATGAGTTGGAATTTTTTCTATGTCTTGTTTTATTGACTTGTCATTGGAATACATGTGTACAGACATTACTGATAAAAAAAACCTTGTCATTCTCCTTTTTTGCTTTTGCCCAATTTATTTGTTCAAAATAATGAACAAGAGGAATTTTTGACTCAAAACAAAAATACATGTAATTAGTAAATTCTAAGTTGTACATGTATAAAGTTAAGGTTTACTGTCAAGTGAATGAATGTACAAATAACAATGTAGATTTTTATGGTTTAACTAATTCACCCCAAAGATACATTTGGATTTGCCTTAGTCATTGATCTAATGAAGAGTCCATTATTTTTCAGGGATGAATAAGTTTATGTTTGTAACCAGCTTCATATACAAATAAGTCCACAAAGGAAGTCTACCCTGACAGTGAAACCTGTTTGTACAGATCGACCTTCCACATTCACAAATCTAGGATTTTTTTCCAAATGGGGGGGGGAAGAGGTCCAACTTGTAAATAGATAAAACCCAACCCTGTTAAATGATAATCTAAGCATAATTGTCCAATATTGGTATATATTTTGCAAATTCCAGGGGGGTCCAGACCCCCTCGACGCCCCCACCCTCTAGATCCACACATGATCCATAAGAACTCTGGTCATTGTAGGGATGGAGTGCAGTGAATCTGTATACAAAGAGCCTTTAGGATGCAACAAAATCAGTCTAAATTGGGAGATTTATATATTTAGAGCTGATTTGTTTATGAATGGTACAGGAGGTCATTATACATAGGTGTTCACTATAAAAAAAAGTGTAAACTTTATTTATTTTACAACGATTGACAAACAAGTTCAAGTTACTTATAGTAATGTCTCTTGTTGGCTCTGATGTGGGCATGCAGGGGTCCTTGCTGTGGGAGGAAACCGGAGTACCCGGAGAAAACCCACGTGTCCGAGCTGGTGACCACCATACCATCTCATATACTACCTAGGCAGTTCCGAGCATCGAACTCGGGTCACATTGGTGAAAAGCGAATGCGCTAACCACTATGCTCCTCGGACAACCAGGTGTTCACTATAGAAGGTGTTACTGGTTATGTCCCCCCTTAAAGTTATTCTTAAGTGTTTGCTAAGGTGATGCTGAGAACCGTGATGGCATCTTGTTTGAGATAGGGTATGATCTTGATATGTGTGGATCCTCTCATGTAAAGTCTTGTGAAATCACAAATAAGGTAAAACCAGGTGTTGGTGCAATTTTATATTTTCTGACATTTATGTACATTCCAAAGTTCTTACCTGTATATAGCTAGACTACAGTAGAACCTGGCTTCTTTTCCAATTTGACCAAAAAATTCCCAGTTACTTGAATTGGTATTTATGCTTGGTATTTACCAACATTTCCTAGCAATAACAAGCATAAATATATTGGAAAAGAGCTTCCATATTACATTGTATAAGAATTAAGTCCATTTGGCATGTAAATATTTTCCCCAATTTAACACCAATTTGTGTTAAAATTCCCAATTGGATTACTGATGGCATTTTCCCAAAATTGACAGAAAAAAGCCTGGAAATTGATAAAATGGTCTGATTTGTTAGGTTTCTCTGTACAAGTACAATATTGCTGTGTGTCTCAATTCTTTTGTATAATATGATGTCTACTGATTGAGCTATTTGTATTTATGGGATTGTCATCTTCAGGTACCATACGTCTTATATTATTAAAGTCTATAGAAATCAATACAGACAGAAAGCTTGGTAATCAGAAATAATTACCTGGTGACAAAGCGGTACAGGAATATGGATGATTTATGAGATCCAGATAATACAGGGTTGTGAAAATCTTAGGCATGACCAGTTACATCTGCACATAACATAACCTAGCCTCGTCTTTAATTCCACCAACAAACTCTAAATTATGGCAAATTTATATACCGGTACTCACTTCTATTTACTTGACGCGTCTTCAAGATTTAGTGTTTCACATTATGTAAGAGCCTGTTGGGTACTTTGGCTTGCCTTTGGGCATGCATGCACTGTACTTTGTCCCTGTATTTCAGATGAGACAGGAAAAACTATGATCTACAATGGCCACATTAAGAAATTACTTAAACTAAAAAATCTTAATGAACTTCTGTATAAAGGCTACTTATCTATATAATCTACTTTTGTCTGTCTTCTTGGTGGCCTTTTTAGACAAGTTTGACTGTATTTCCTTGTCCCAAGTTAAGTGAACAAAATATGTGCATCACTACATGTATCTTGAAGGATGTGTTAAGAAACTGTTGAGGCCTTGATGTTTTTACTTTCTTTGTTTTGTTTTGCCTTTGTTGGACATTTTCAACAAATATCTCCCCCTGCTTGTGTTGCTCAGGTGAGCAATACAGGCTCAGATCAGATTTGGGCCTCTTATTTTCATGTAATGTACCTTTATCATTTCAGTCCAGCAGTAAACTTAAATGCATCTTGTAATTGCAATTTTAATTGATATAATGATAATACTGTATACATGGACATTTTCACCCTCATTTTATTTTCACCCTTTTTGCCCTCTTCATCAGTGGACAAATACAATACAGGGGAATTCAAAACAGTTAATAGATTGACTAGAATTATGTTGAGATTGGGCAAATGTAAATCTGAGCCAATCTGTCTGCAAGTGCATTTGGGCAAAAATAGCATGGCAAAAATAACCCAGTACATACAGTAAATCAGTTAAAGGCTTAATCCATTCCTAGTATATTTCAGCTGATTCCCAGTACTTTACTCTGAATTTTGTCTTTGTTTGCAGATTAACTTAAAGTTGATACTAGTCAGTGGGAAGACGAAGGAGTTCCTGTTTTTACCAAATGATTCGGCTGCTGATATAACAGACTACATCTATAACAACTGGCCACCAGGTACATATTGTATAAATCATTCACAGTATCTGATATTATTGTAATTTCCAGTGTACATGTATATCCTGCTCATCTGTGGTAACTTCAAGCTGACCAGCTGATTGCAACTTTAAAATCAGTTTAATTTAATTGATTTTGCACGGTGTTGTTTTTTTTTTGGCTTAAAAATTATATTGAAAATAATAAAGTACAGTACTCGGACCTCTGTTTTTACTGTCTCATCCGAAAGACAGGGACGGCCAACTGCAGCGTGGCGCTGCATGGATTCGAACCCCCAGACTCTTCAATTCAAGTTTGAACATGCAAACCACTAGGCCACGGTGGCTGCATAGGTGCTCTTTGATGAGAGTTGTTGGTTACAATATAAATGGGCTGTTGTCTCAACATTCATAACAGAATTTGTTGTAAAAAGTTACTCTCAAATAAAGATTTCAAGTTCCACCATTCTTGACATTCATTTGCCAACACTTTACACATTTATCTGATATCCACAGAATTTGTAAGAATTAAGAGGTAAAACATGTCTCTCTGATTACGCTGTTGGCTATATAATATCATGGGTAGTGTGTCATAATTACCTTCACAACCAATATGAGCAGTGATAATATATCACCTTGGATATTGATTGGGGGGTTTTAATGGCAATACAAGAGCTTTATGTATGTTAGACTAAATTAATCAAGGATTAATGCACCTGTTGGCACTAACAAAGCAGGCATCATTGTATTTGTGTGAAATTTATTTTTTAAAAAAAGATTGGTGATAGAATGAAACCTGTCCTGAGAGACCTGCCCCACCTGGCTTTTCTTGTCTTTTGAATGAGACAGTAAATATAGAGGTCCTGTTTAACTCACTGCTCATGAATGGCCCTTGTTGCCAAGCATACCGGTGCATGTAGGCCAAAGCTTGAAGCCTTTCACTAGTAGTAATTACAACCAATTCAATGTCAATGGAGTGTCAGAATTGGAGAGTCAGTATTCTTGAAGTTAATGGTATTTTGTTTTGAATAACCAACCTTTATTCAATTATTGAAACCTACTTTTCAAATAATTTACCTTAAATGTATGTAAAAAAGTTTTACAGCTATTTCTTGGTTGCTTAACTATTGCAATTTAGTGATATCCTTTATTAATCAAAAGTGAATTAACATCTCTGCATTATATTTTTATGAAAGATGAAAATTTGCTTCCTTGTCAGTCACAAACAGGTAACTGAGTAAAATAGGTTGTTGGTGATATTGTTTACGATAAGTATCCCAAGTAAGAATCTTTAATTCATATGCTGACATCTAAGAATGCCAGTAGTGAGTTTCAACTTTTTGCCTACATATATATAAATGGTACTTCCACAGTGATGGAAATTTTGTGACATAGGACTTTAATTTATACTGTCTCATCTCATAAACAGGAAAACCCAACAACCCTGCACTGAGGCTAGAACCCATGACCCATGAAGTCTGAGGCCTTTTTGGTGACTGGCTTTTAATCACTGTTTGTTTTCCTGTGACCCATTTCATTTATCATTCTCATGAAGTAATTTTCACTCTTCCTGTTTCAGATTGGGTTGACGACACCTTACCATCCAGTAATATCTTAAGGCTGATTTACCAAGGAAGGTTTTTACATGGCAATGTTACATTAGGAGGTATGTACTTGTTGTTCTGTTGTTGCACATTGGCTGTTGTTGAGACTACACTTCAGCTTATACATGTAACTATAACCACATCATCAGTGAACTGTGCAAAGCTCTCAGGTCGCCAAATGTACGTACAGTTTACTTTGATCCACAATTACCATATTCTAGTTAATTATGCAGGGGTCCAAAATGACCTTAATGTCACTGTCACAAATGTATCTACAGTTTACTTTGATCCACAATTACCATATTCTAGTTAATTATGCAGGGGTCCACAATGACCTTAATGTTACTGTCACAAATGTATGTACAGTTTACTTTGATCCACAATTACCATATTCTAGTGAATTATGCAGGGGTCCACAATGACCTTAATGTTGCTGTCACAAATGTATACATGTACAGTTTACTTTGATCCACAATTACCATATTCTAGTTAATTATGC
>JACSZP010013616.1:0-16058 GCA_016161895.1 Pinna nobilis | reverse complement strand
AAAAAAAACCTTGAAAGCCATCGATATGTTCTATATTTCTTTGATTTTTCAACAAAGCATTAAGAGCTGAATCTCCCCTTACTCTACTGGATTCAAAACATTACTATAATTATCCTCACAAACAACGGCGTATTGTTGAGTCTGCAAAAATGCTCCACGAAACATCTATCCAAATTACATGTATATGCATACCCTCTGTCAGCAGTCAAAGACGGATTTCATAATTACTGTAAAAGTAGCTACTCATGATGTAATGTGATTCAGATGTGGATTGTAAAATATTATAAAGATCTTTTATTTTAGAGTACATACAATCTAGGTCCCTTACCTCAACTCTCTTTTCAACCTTGCGCCATCAGCTAAAAGAGAAAATTAATAGAATTTGTTCGATTTTGTTTTATACATATAAAACAAAAACAAAAACGGTGAACTTAGATCTCGTTTTATGAATACTTCGTATAAAGATACCCTGTTTTCAATAAAACGTTCGCAGAAAATAACATTATCACAACACACTGTCGGCATTCCAATGGGCACTAACTGTGTTCCCTTTCTAGCTGATCTTTAAACATTATTATTATTCTCAAGAGACTGACTCTATTCAGGGGTTTAAATAATCGACAGAAACTAGCCGGATCCTTTTTACTTAACATCGTTCGTATTAAAAATATGATTACTATGCTGATCGCGTCTTTCTAACTTTGAATAAAACATCACGGAGACTGCTAGGTTTTCCTCATACCCCGACCAACACCTGAAGATCTTCAGCCAAATTTTAAAAGATGACTTCTATATCATTTTGTGAATGTTTTTTTAATGTATCTAGTAATATCTCAGCAGTACCTATGCTGTATACATCTCTCAGTTGATATGATATTCCAGAGCATGTGATTCTTATCAGAATGTGTTTGATAAAGGGTTGTATCTGACAATGAAGCAACTGAACAAAGGGTTCCTCGTGGTTAGATTGAAGTCTTCACTTCCAAGGTTTTACGACTCTAATCATGCTGTCTTGGTTGACCGTTACGGAATACTGGTGTTACAGATTCTCAGAGATACGTTTATTTTGTCATTATCTAAATCCACCCGTCTATTCTCGTTTACGATTATTACAAGATATGATTTATCCCTGATTGAGAGGTCACTGTGGCCCATTGGTTAGCGTGCTCGCCTTCTGATCGTGAGATCATGGGTTTGAATATGTGCCGCGCTACTCTTGGCTGTTCTTCGGATGAGAGAGTAAATTCCGAGGTATCGTGTCACAGTATGTGTCGGCATAATAAAGAACCCTCCCTGCTCTACGCCCTTTAGTGACAATCATAGGCTGCCAAATTTGTCACCCTTCGTCTATTTACGATAACGTCTCCATATGGGAGAAGATTCTTGATTAGGATGTTAAACAATACAACCAACCAATCCTTATTTGATTCATGAGTGCCACGGTGCGGGATGCCGCGCGTGAAGCAGGAGTTGTTTACTCGGAACACCTGAACCCAACCTATTCTTAGCGGAGTTCGTCGTTATTCTATTGCATTATCATGTGGATTTTCGTTGTTAGCAATTTTGGTCATGGCGTTGTCTGGCATTCGATTAATGATGTTATATCCTCTTGTTATCTTCAACCTTCCTTTTTAGCAAGACTCGATTAAAACGACTTCTTCATGGGTATTGATTTCAAAAGAAAATTTAATGATAAATTCATACATCATGTTGGAATGTCCTCAGTGAAGAAAAATTCGCTTTTTATTTTTTTTCAGACTCGGTTAATACCAGTAGCGGCTTTCTACCTGAACTTGCTCTCAGGCATTTCATATTTAACATAGGAAACGTAGACGAAGGGAGGCTAATCGTATATGCTTCTGACAGTATACTGATGCAGCGGAACTATCAGTTACACATCAATCGGAATTCAGTAATAATGAATTGATAAATTTATCAGCAAAGTGTGAAGATTCGCATACTCAAGTTTATAAAACTGTAACATGATCTAAAGAGCTTCATCATGATTAAACAGTGTTTTTTTTCTCATTGATCCCATGTCATTAGTAATCAGTGAATAAATAGATAATAATAAGGCCTACATCAGTGTGTACGTCACGTGTACGTTAAATCATTGAATATTTGCTTAAAAACAGAAAACTATGGAATGAATCTTTTTATGATTCGGGGGTTTGGATGCTACTGACGTAGTTTTGCAAATTAGGAAGTGGATAGCATAGGCCTAACTAAATGTTACCGATGGGGACACACCGGCAAATCAAACAATTTCTTTTTTCCCTTGAAAATATGTTTTTCTCGACGGTTTTGAAATTACATTCTCATACCCTTTCATTTTTCAATTAACACGATAATTAAATTTGAATGTCTCAAATTTCATTTGTTTCAGTGATACAGCCCGTGAAACCATAAAATAAAAAGGTCTCTTTGTAGCAGGGTTGTCTGATTCAGTAAAAAGAGGAAAATATAGCTAACCTACGATTCGATAACTTAAACAAAATAAATAAATAAATGAATAAATAAATAAATAAATAAATAAATAAATAAATAAATAAATAAATAAATAAATAAATAAATAAATAAATAAATAAATAATATTGCATTATGATATGAAGCTAATGACCCTAATGTGTAATCTTAATTTACAGACAAAGTCAATAGACAACATCCTGATGTACATAATGTCATTGAATAGATAGGTGGAAATGCCTAAATGTTTTGTAATACTGAACGCGCGTAACTGGGTTGGTCCATAACCCCTTTGGAGCCCCGATTGACTCATTCCTTTAATTTTTGAAAGAAGGAATACTTAAAATTGTGTACAATTTTTTTTTCAAATCAATGTGAAAACTGTTCTTTTTATTATATATTAGCTTGCTTTTCCTCTAATCCATCTCTTTTTTTCGTTCAGTAAAACAGTGAATATGATCATCTTTGCGCACTAGTTGCCCTTTATGCACCCCTGGAATACGTATTCATCAGAATCAATCGAGCGCTTTAAATGTCTGCCATGTAAACGATGCAAACGAACGTTATTTCCACACTGTCGTGACCCCGCCCGCTGAAGAAATGGAGATGACCGGTTGCTGAAGACGGTTAGAAAAAATTGTCAGGATGGAAGATGGAAACTATAGATTATACTCTTTTTGGATTAGCGGTTTTTATTATCGCAGGATGGTGCTTTAACTGGTTTTTACACATTCTAGCAATTATATACGCGTAAGTTTTCTGTCATCTTTTATTTTCATACCTGTCTGACGGATTCTGCATGAATCATCGACATGATGTTCAGTGATGTTGAAATGCTTCCTATGCATGTGTGAGATCACAAGTGATTGTAATAGCGTCTTATATGAATGATATTTTACTGATAAATCGACCGTAAAAGTATATAGATTAATGTGATAATTAGATTTAAATATTAGGCTTAATGATATTGAGTCTTAGGATAAGATATCCGATTTGTTATCATAATCTGAGTGACTGTGTGGTACAAAAATAAAGAAAATTGAAATTTGAAATTACCTATAACCATGTAATGCTCTCAACTATCAGATGATAGCTTTTTGTATGTATATGATCAGTATAGTGTTGAATCTAGAGCAACATAGCATGGCAGTGCGCCATGCCCCTTTTCTTAAACACCATGCCCTTTTTTGTCAGTGTCGTACCCTTTCCTATACCAAAACTATGGCCTCTAGGACTTATAGACTGAACAAAATAAAAATAATTCAATCTTTGTGTTTCTTAAGCAAAAGGTGTTCTATTATCATTCAATGAAAAGTATTTCAAATGAGTACATGTGTATGTGGAGGATATATAAGCACACATAATTGTGTAGGTGCCCTCAAAACCAATTTTCACGCATTGTAAGTGCCCTGTTGCATATGAAATTGTGTACCCTTTTCCATTCCTAGATTCAACACTAATATAGGTCTATGTGCTGTACAAATGTAAAGTGAACATTAAGTTTTAAATGTTTAAAATGAATGTATACAAATTTATGAATTATTTGACAATCATTTATGGAGTCTAGGCATGTATGTATTATTTAGTTGATTGAAACAAATTATTGTAGCCTACTGCCTAGTAAATAAGGTCATTCATTAAGATCATTGGATTGCTGTAACACAACTGACTCACATGTATCTCTGCAACTAAAATTTGTTTACCTGAACATTCCAAACCAAATATTTTGTATATCAGGATCTGGTATAAGTGCATTGCTCAAATTATCTGTTGGATATGGTATACAGATTTCAGAAAATACAGTACATGAAAAACGTCTTACCATCTCACAGAAAAAAATCTCTCCAGGAGTTATGTTTCGATCAAACCCAATTTTTTAAAGGATGGCCTACAATTACAAGTATATGTGCATGTAATGAAGGTTTGGAACAGGCACATTGCAACCACATCTGCTATTGACATTGTATCTTCTCTTGACATTCTATCATCATATTCCAAAATATTCTTAAATTATTTTTGCTTTTAAGTAAATATCAAGAACATTTTTTTATGGTATATAAATTGATACTACAGGTACACTGAGTCATGTTGATATCAACATTTTAGGATTTGGTACAGATATATAGGTTGTGTGTGTCTCCCTAAGTCCCTGTTATTTTTATTTTTTTTTTACATACTTTTATTGAATCTGTTTACTTTGTTTTCCAGAAAATGGAAACTACATAGGAAAATACCAGCAAATATTGTTACTGAGGAATTACCTGGTGTCTCTATATTAAAACCATTAGTTGGAGTGGATCAAAACTTGTTTGGAAATCTAGAAACGTATTTCAACATAAAATACCCCAAGGTATGTTATAACTACATGTATACATACTTATATAGATAATGGCTGATATTGTAAGTGTGATTTTATGAATGTCATGAAACTGACAAGGTTTACTTGATTTCATGATTCAGAATGCTGAAGGGTATATTAGAATACATGTATTATCATACAGGTATTGTGTGACCACATGCTTGAAGTAAAACAGCCTTGAGATAAGAAATGGCATACCAGAACTGATAGTGCTAGTTTGTACTGTGCCCATTCCCTAAAATACCACAATCACATCAATACTGGGTATTTCCTTCTTTGTATTGATTTTTTTACATACAACCCAGTGCATCTATAAAAAAAATACTGGGCTATTTAACATTTTACATGAATTGCAAAACAGAGTGATCTAGGTGTGTACATGACAACAACTTGTTTACAGTAAAAGAAAATAAATGGTGGTGTCTCAAAATTCAATGCTTCAGTTGCATAACATTTGCACTTAAGTGCATCCAGGACTTGTGTATACCTGTCTGGTAGTAATAGTACATGAAAACAGAATTGAATCAAAATTTGTTTGATTTACAACAGTTTGCATTCAGATGTTAATTTTTCTCTGATATACCTGTACCTGTAGATCTACACCATTGATACTCATTCGAATTCCACATACAAATATACATTATACACTGTTTATTCAGGAACATATGATTAATTTGTCATCTCAGATTCACTTCCCGGCTTATCCTTTTTAGAATCTTGAGTCTCGGCATGTGTCAAGAAAAATGAATTTTTACTAGCTATTGGTTGTATTGCCAATTGGTATCTAGACTCCACATTTTACAGTACATGTAGTTTGATACATGTATTATAGATAGGTATACTTTCAAGTGCTCTCTTCATTTTAAAAGGTATTTGTACAGGAAAAATACTTTGGAAGACATATGTGATTTGGGTCACATAAGGAAGTTAGTCTTTAAAGGGAGTCAGTCACTAAGTATGTTAGACTGCATGTACATACATATATAAACATGAATATGCTCACTAGTATTTGAATATATAATTTACATAAAGGGCTGATTTTACATTTTTACTACTGGTTATGAACTTATGACATTAAAACTTTCTTTTTATCTCAGTTTATGAGAATGTTTTCATAGACATTTACATTTTCATCAGAAAAGATATTAATTCTTTTGTATGTGTACATGTACAAATGTAAGACCAAGGTCAATATGCACTTCAGATTACCTGTAATGAAAATCCATCTAATCACTGACCATTTACCAGTTACAAGAAAAAAGATGCTGTCAATGGAAAACCGTTCAGTCACACACCCACACTCTGTTTTCTGGAATCTTCAGACACATTTATTGAAAGAGGAGCTAACAAGAATATAAGACAAATATATACATGTACATTCTTATTATGTTAAAAAATGAATTGTAGTTGGTGATTGTCTGATAAAAGTGTTAGAACCCCAGACATAATCATGTAGCTTGTAGGTAACTGATGAACATAACTGATAATAGATTTGACTTTCTCCCCATCTGGTCTGACTTGTCTCTTATTCACCCAGTATAAGCACATGTACCAAAGGTCAATTGGACTTTCACATATAATCTGACAGCAAGTACTCTGACATCCTCACTAAAACATGATGGGCTTATTGCATGTAGTAATTAAGCTAGAAGGAATTAGTAAATGTTTAATCAGTGAACTTTTAATGGAAGTTATTGTCATCAGAAGATGCAGGAAGTTATCTTATCTTAACTGTGAATTATTAAGAGTCCTAAACATCCTTGACCATCATGTATGTATGATAAAATATACATTTGTATCCTGGATCCATACATTTTCATTGGAGGATCAAGAATAATGCTTAGCAGCATCAATAAGTCACAATGAGATTATTAACCATTATTGTAACTTTCACTTGTAGTGTATAATAAGTACCTACATCCTGTTACATCCTTGTCGCTACAGCTGATCTTTAAATACAAAGAGATTTACAAATCATCACAAGTGTGATGATTACGTGGACAAATGTGGAAATGAGACATACAAGGTATAACTTCCTCTGCCAATGAAATTCAAGTCCGATCCATAATGTTCTCCTTTTTTGTGGCGTGTTGTATGAAGGTTTGATGAAATCTGATCAAGACAAAGATCAACACCTGTCTCCAAAAATCACATGTGTACATGTTCATGTATGGATTAAAGCTCTGGTGTCTATTACTGGTTTAAACTAACTTGTAATGATGAATATACTGAGTTCCTTCAATTTCTGTAGCTTGAAATTTGTTTCTTTTGTAATTGTCAGAAGTCATAGGATTTTACTTCTCTCACAGGTTTTATTAGCCTTTACACAACACAGCGTGTAAAATGAGCACTGTGCAGTAAAGATAAAATTTTAGATAGATCGATTTCTCTACAGAGCAGCAGTAGAGAGATACTGGGTATCCTTCCCTAATGTATATTCAGGGCTCCAGATAATTTTTCAGTCAAAGGGAAGCAGAACCCTGCTTTTCATACCTTAGGGTAAATCATTATTTTATTTTTTATATATACAGATATATATATTAAAATATTAACGGTATATATTAATATTTAATTTTATTTGTGGTGCGAGTAAAACTTTCAGTACCCGTAAATATGTGTAATTAGTTCTTGTAATCATTCAAATTTGATAATTAAAAGATGTAAGTTTGAATAAGATAATACTTTGTCATTGTAGAGCATGTACATATACAAGGTACATGGGTACATGATTATCTCTTGTGTACTTATGTATCAGATAGATCTTTTAGATCTTTTAGGCCACCGTTCAGTTCATGAATGTACATGTAAGTACAATGTAATTATAAAATCAAATTATTCATGAGAATTCTTCCTTTTACTTCTATGAATCAAAATGTACCTTTATTAACCCCACCAGGAAATGTTTTGGCTGGTTTTTTTTTTACGTGTTGTAGAAAGTACATGTACATAGGTATTCACATGTGCCCAACATTTTTTTTCTGGGTAGCTAAAGTTCAATTTTCTTGCTTGCTGGGGTACTTTAACATGTACCAAGAAAAGTAAAGAATTGAATGTACTACATAAGTACAAGTATATATGCATATTCTGTTCAGTATTTGTTGCCGTTGGGATCAATGGGGGAGAGAGGGGGGGTATTCAGCATCTACTGGTATGAATTGTAAAGCATTTGACCCTATTCCAAGAGACTTAGGCTATTTAATCACTGTACCACACATGCATACAGATACAATGTACATCAGCTGGGTACATGTACAAACTATAGGTATATAAGCTGTTTACTATCTGATCTGATCTTGAGGTCATATTAGCTCCAAATCTGATCAACGCTGTGATGGGCTGTCCCTATCTTTTGGACGAGACAGTAAAACTGAGATCCTGTGTCACAGTAGTAGCTGGTACAATAAAAAACCCACCCTACTCTATATAGTCATTCTGGTAAATGCTCAGCATAGGCATAATATGCTGCTCTTCTTGAGTGAGACACAATACAACCAGCTGATCTAAAGGACAAGAGAAGCCAGCTGCCTTGGTCAAGCCTCAAACTTTCAATCTCCTGGTATGAAGATAAGCTCTCTATCCTGAATGGGTAATGCAGGTACCTGTAGTGTTCATCCCTGCAATCTGATTCAAATGTGCGTGTAATGAACAACATCATTACATTGTGAGTGTCATCACTGTTGATTCTTAAATTCTTCCTCCATTTCGAGGAAATGTGTGAGACAAAAGAGAAAGTTTTGTTTTTTTCTCATTTCGTTTCAAGCGAGTATCATTTTAGACTCAGGAAAACATAATGCATTTCAGCTTATCTACTAAATGTTTGATAATCATGTGTGAATTTTGGGATGGCCAGACATACTGTTACACGTGTATATATAGGAATTACATTAGGACTCTACTTGCATGAGTGAAATAATAAAATCCCCATCATTTTGATGTATATATATATATATATATATATATATCATGAATGATATACAATGTGTGTGAACTTTGTACCAGGCATTAAGGTGTGGCAAATGCTTATCACTTTCAAAAAAATTTTTAGAGGTAAAAAATTACTGGTATTCCCCAAGTTTTTCAGAATGAGGTTATGAATGAAACATCAAGATAACTTTTTTGAAATTGATATACAGTTTCCTTTGTACTGATTCAGTTTGATATCTGTAAGATAGCTCTACATGCAAGTGTGTGTATACTGTTAAGCTTGAAGGGGGTTCTATTGACACAGCTGTACTAAGATAAATTCTTCACATAGCATCTCCAGCACACATGTATGTAGAAGCAGCATCATGGTACCTCCCTATCTCTTCAGTTTCCTCAGTGCTCTTAGCTCATCAATGAAAATTTTATCTGTGCTATCCTGGATGAAATTCCAGCAGTAATCACGAAGCCATGTTCTGTTATTTATCAGTCTTATAAACAGAAAACTTATCATCAAGTGCTGTGTGAACAGGAACCATCCCTTGTCTTCAGATGAGTCTGTTTGTTCAACACAGTATTTTGTGCTATATAATTTCCTGTGGTCATTTTATCCAATAGATTATAAATCATTCAGAATATTCTGGATGCCCCCTTCCAAGTTGTACTGACTTAATACATGTATATTGATCAGATTACAATAAGCCAGTGCCAGAACCAGTAGATCAGTAAAAAACCTATAATTTAGAGTTGCCATTATGTGTATATTCACTAATTAACCATTAGTTTTAGGGTTACATAGAATGAGGCAGGACAGATGTTTCAGTCCCAGCATTATCTTACTGATATTGATTACTCAGTCTCCAGTGACCAGTGACTGGTGTTTTTGAAATAGACACCCAATTTATACACAACAAGCAGTATTGGCTATACACAGTTGCCCTGACTTTCAGATGTTAATTCCTTTTAGTACATGTATATACAATGTACATGATGGAGTGTCCTACCATATGGCATTTCATACTGACTGAGTCAGACCATTCGATTGCATATATACATGTATAAGTGTATGCATAACATATCAATTTTGATATCATTTATATTATCTATGGCACATCATAATGATGATATTTTGAGTTTATTTGTAACTTTAGAAGTATTTTCAGAGGTTTATTATTTTACTTGCAAAAGTGGCTTAATAACCACATTAACAAATACCCAAGGAAATGCAGATCAAATGTAGGTCCCAAATCCACTCCACCCCTGTCCTGTATGCCACCCAGTGCATGTACAATCATTCTGATTTGTTATGGAAAAATGATTAAAGCACCACATTTCAATGGGTTTAGGGGTCAGTGGTCTTGCAGGACAGGCTCTGTTTTAGTTTTAATCTGGTTAATGCAAATTACATCAGATACTGATTGAAGTTTTTACCTGGTTTATCACAGTACATTTGTATATGTACATGAGATATAGCTCAACAAAACTGCTGAACAGTGAAGGAATCAAAGTCAGGTATAGTAAAACCTTGTTGGCAGGTCATCTAATAAAGTTATGTTGAGGATCTTTACAAGGTACATGTACTCATAAATGTACCAGTAGATATTCAGGTTTTATAAAGAAAAAATTAAAAGAAACCTAAAAATAGACAGATCTTACAAGAGAGCAACACCTGTTGTTTTTTTTTCAGACCAATTTGGTCAATCAGTGATCATACATAGCAAGTTTCTGTTTCTGTTTATTTGCGTGTTATTGCACTAGAATAGAATTTATCCTATCATTTTTGTACACTTGCAGCTACATTTAGTTATGACTTTTATCTGTCTCTACTGAGTATATCCATTTGTCTGACTCTGTATCAAATGACAAATGTTTGATAAGTCACCACTTAAATGTAGTCCTCATCTAAAGTACAGGTATGCCACATGTTCATGTTCTAAAGACAAGATCACTGTTCATACACATTAGCCAAAGAGAGCTAGCTGTCACAAACTTTGTAAAATGCAGATAAGATCTCTTTACAATGAAATTGACACAAAATGAAGATGGAACACTTCAGCAACAAGCTTTTAAACAGCATGCTTTTGTGGAATATAAAAAAATGTAAAACATATAAAAATTTACATGTACGGTATTTATTGGTTCCATTACAAAGTGACAGTTTCTTCCGTCTCATGCATTATTGCAGCTGTTAAAATGTCCTTGAAATAGGGAGAGGACTGATTCAGTGATAGTAAGTTGTATGGAAAGTGATATTGAGCATTATGCCTATACAGTTGGAATAGATGCATTAAATATCCTCAATAACATATGAGACATTCTCTTTCTTTTTATCGAAAGTTGCATCGTAAAGCCGATTTAAAATCTGAAACTGTTTTCTAGGGTTATGATACACCAGTCGCCACTAAATTATGATTAAAATGAGAAACTAATGTTCACTTATCAGTGTTTTCCCTAAGAACCGGCTGCCGACCAAATTGACCGTTTCAAGCTATTTTCTGGCCGGTTCAAATCTAAGATTTGAACATCTTTTAGAGGGGAGAAACCCCCAAGACCCCTGTTCTTTGCCTGTTCAATTCATTTTCAAGCCTATTCAAATAAAACGAAGGGAAAACACTGCTTATAAATATGAAAACTTGTGATGTCCTGATTAATTCTTACTTGAACAATATGAGACCTGCAATAGGTCGTTTAACAGCATCTGTTACATACATTTTTGATACAGCATGTAAGTAATTGCTCCTTGCAATTCACGTTAATTTTATTCTTAGTTGGATATACATGTAAAGATTCCAATTTATGCTTCATTAAACATGATTATTACATGTATCTTAGTTATCCACCATCAGAACAACCGTTTTTCTACCTCTACATAATATTTTGCAAAGTACTTGTATTTTTTCTTTGAAATAAAGTAAGATCTTTTTCATTGCCTGTGTATCAAGGTCTTGTCATTATAAATGCCTTTCGTTGTCTCAGATGAATCATTTGATTGGGAATTAACCTCTATATAGTGACATCCTCCCTATAACAACTTGTTCAGCTGTGCTTTTCTTTAGCGGATCATTATATTATATATACATACATTGTATTTATGAGTTTCTTTGTACATGTATATTAATTTTTCTCCTGCTTTTTTTTCCAGTATGAGCTACTGTTTTGTATTCAGGATGAAATGGATGCTTCATTAATGATTGTGAAAAGCTTGATGCAGAAATATCCTAAAGTGGATGCTAAAGTCTTTCTAGGTAAGTGACATTTAAATATTCATACAAAACTGTAGGGACAAAAAAGTATGAAAAAGAGAAATAAAAAGGTAAAAAGAGACAAAAGCAAGGAAGTCTTAAGTTTGAATTTTATTTTTATTTTACTGGGTAATTGTATACTGAATCACTGTAGATTATATCTTGAGGTTTATCTTTGAAATCAGTACTTTGACATGTTTTCTCTAAAGTTACATCATTTCAAGAAGAACATTTGCAACGATAAACACATCTGAATTATTGATACTCATTTTAAAGTAAAGTATTTATGACCTGCAAAGTTTTATGTTTTGTTTTCTTTTGTGAAAGAGCCCTTGATCCTCTCTGCAGAAGTCTTGCTTTCATATATGTCTGACTATCTTTTTCATGTGATTCGATTTGCTTCTCTTATCTTCATACCATAGCAGTAAATTATTGTTATTCTTTGCCAAAAAATTGTCTCTGTTAAATTTCATTATTGTAAACTCCTATTTCACTGATCTGGATTTTAAGAATAGACCTGGATTTTGTATCAAATGCTTTTAGTAGGTCTAAGTTTTATAGGATCTATATGGTATTTGTACCATAGGTATCCTTGTCATTTGTAATGTTGTTCTCAGGTCGTAGATCACTAATTGCACTATGTACTTGTACAGCTGTCTATTGTACATGCACACAATGCATACTACATCCTAAAGTACTTGTACTTGATAACCCATCACTTATGCGTGCCTGTTAACATTATGCCTGTCATGACATAAGAGATGGCCTAAGGGTGGTCATAAATAGTACATTTTTCTGCAGAAGAATTCTTGTCCATGTTTTGTTTATTTTATGATGATTTTTTTTTCATTATTGATTTAAAGGCAAATTGGCCACAGTAATTCTGACAATTTTTCATATTGTGTACAGGGGTACAAGTTTGAAGAAGAAATTGATTGCTTGTTGATGAAAATGTCATTCAAAATTGTACTGGGTATTCTTAAAAATAGCTTATTTTCATGTACGATGCATACTGATTCTGTTGTATGGCATTATGTAGATTAAGCTGAGATATAAGCATTCTAATGCACAGTGTTTGCTTCGTGTTATTTGATTCGTCAGTGAAGTTGAAAACTTGCAGGGTATTCACGATTCACTGTTAGTTTTTACGTGACGTCACATTTGATTGTTTACGAATTGTAAAAATGTCATTGTAATGGCCTACATGGTAATTTGGCCATTGATAAAAGTAGGATAGGGCCTATCTATGCATATAGACAGTTTCTGACAAGATATTGAATCAATGGTATGGTAACCCTCAATTGCAGTGCGTTGGTAAATCAGTTTTGCTGTCACTGTCCTTGAAAACATGAATACAATGTAAATACTAGTACCGGTATATGGAAGATGCAACATTTTAAGTTCAGCGCAGAGTTGGATTGCATCAAATGATTTATTGTCAGGTAGTACACAGACTCATCTTGGAAAAATCAAAATCTCATTGATTTTCTCTCCAACTGATGTAATTCCGATACTTTCATGATAACATTGATTGGTGCAGAGAATCTACATACCTTAAACAGGAAATTATACTAATATTTTTTTATAACCCAGATTCCTTCAGTTTTTGAGTTTGCCAAATTCACATGCTGGTATTTCTTCTCTTTTTTTTTTAAATTAGCAGTTTATCATGAATACTGAATTTGTTAAGAAATATAAGAAATTAGTTACATATAAAATGTAATTCCTTATATTTCTTAACAGATGTACATGTATATATGTGCATACACAATACGTTTTCATGAGCTTAGCACATTGATTAAGTATAGTGTTCTTATTGTGTATCTCTTTGAAATTTTATGCAGATTTAAATACACCGGCTGCAATTGTGTCAAAAGAAAATGAATCTAAGGTAGTCACAAGTCACTTAGGATCCATATAGATACATCAGAACTCACTTCACAAGACTGTTCTAGACTGGCTTGTTCATTCCAAAATGGGGCCTCTGTGGCCAAGTGGTTAGCCTGTATGACTGCGAATTGAAAGATCCGGGTTCGAGCCGTGTAGCACCATTCCGCGGTTGGCTGTCCCTGTCTTTCGGATGAGACAGTAAAAACCGAGGTCCTTTGTCATAGTAGGTGTTGAACCCTCCCTGCTCTACAACAAACAGTGCCGAGCATAAGCAAAATTTGTAGCCCTTCACCAGCACACGGTGATGTCTCTATATGAGTGAAATATTCTTGAGTGGGACGTTAAATAACAATACCATACCATCATTCCAAAATGGTGTTATTTATGAAGAACTTTGAATATCATAAACAGCCGATTGTTTGTTTGTGTTTGTATCATATTGTTTGATGCCACACTTGACAATCTTGTTTGTTGGCATCCATGGCATCTAGTCAAAAGTGATTTTGTAGAAACTAATGCCACAAATATTCAAGGATAAAGAGTGGCCTCCTGTATAAGTTTATACCCAATAGCAAACCTTCTCACATCATTGCAATAGACCAAAGCTGGTGTCAGCAGCGTTCTCCCTAATTTTCAACATAGGAGATTCAGCTGGAACAATAGGTGCCAAATGATGTTTAGCATTAAAGATGCAAAGTGTCTAAGAAAGTCAAGTTGATGCATTCTTACCAATTTTTAGGTGACCCAATCAGAATTTCAGCAGGTCACTTCAACCAGTGGCCGGCTCTTATGGAAAACCCTGGGTGTGAACCTGAGGTGAAAAGCCGTGGGGTTCAGAAATTGATCCATCAAGGTCATTATATCTGGACAGGGTTAACTTATTATTTTATTTTCCTTTAAATTTATCAATTCAAAGTGGTGGTAGTAATGTGTAACGTGCTGATGTATATATCATAAAGTACGACAAGCTGTTACACTGTTTATGCATGCATAATAAACTGCTGACAAACAGAGTATTTGTGCATACATGTATATGTGTTACGATCGACAAAAACACATAAAATCAGGATGATAAATAGGAGCAGTTTCGGCAGTATTCCAGCTTTATTTTTACATGTAAGGACATCATACACTTTTTCTCCCTCTCAGGCTCTCTGCAGTGACAATTAAATATGTCTGTTTAATACTTTTGTCTCCCTGTTCAACATTCCGTTTAAGAATCTCTCACTCATATCCAGACACTAAGACATCGCCACATATGCTTGAGAAGTGTTTCAATTTCTTGACTTTGCTCAAGGCATATAACTACAAGACCATTGTTGATAGTTAAGGGTCTCTAGTCTTACAATGTACATCACATGTCAACCCCAAGTACAGGATGAGATTTGAGCTGGGCACCATAAAACTTGAGAATTAACTTAAGTCTGTTAATCCATTTTCACAGCCGATCAAAATTCAGGATTAGCTGGATTTGAGAAGTTATCGGACTTAAGTAAATTTATAAGTTTTATGGTGCCCAGCCTTGATCTCTTGCTGTATCATCCAAAGGATGCTGTATCATCCAGCTTCCTCTACCAAGATTTGAACCCTTTACCTCCTGGTGTGAAGACCAGGGCCTGGCACCATAAAACTTGAGAATTTACTTAAGCCTGAGAATATAGACAACTTCAGCTAATATTGATTACCATACCCCTCCATTGAGTCATGATAGCTCTCACCTGTATATTGTTAATTGTATACTTCGTACTCATTTGCATCAAAAATGAATAGAGTGTTTACTCAATCAAGAAAATCTTTCTTGGTGTGGTAGAAAATAGATCAGTCCACCAGCCCTTGGCAGATTAAAATCAGTAGGGAACAAATATTTCTTAGAGGGCAATCATCACCAGGGATGAGTTTAAAAATTGCCTTTCAATGACATCTTTTGATTTTAATGTTCACTCACACTTTCAAGTTCATGGTGCCTAAATTTCATTTTAAATTCATTTTTATTTTCTTCATTTATTGTCATAGTGGTGCAAACCTACAGTACTTCATTCAGACTTTGTTGTTGTTGTTGCGTTGTTGTTTAACGTCCCACTCAAGAATATTTCACCCATATGGAGACGTCACCGTTTGCCAGTGAAGGGCAACAAATTTTGCCTATGCTCGGAACTGCTGGCCGTAGAGCAGGGAGGGTT
>JACSZP010013597.1:1700-12109 GCA_016161895.1 Pinna nobilis | reverse complement strand
ATTACTCAGGTGAGCGTTATAGGCCCATTGGGCCTCTTGTTTTTTAACCCTTGAATTACAGAGTTATTGCCCTTTGTTTAAAATTTCATGTCCAGAGCATAACTCTCTTTGTACTAAAGATAGGATTATAATATTTGACATGCATGACAATGACATCAAGACAATGTGTCATGAACAACAGTTTCAGGGATTAGCCCTAGAATTGCAGAGTAATTGCCCTTTGTTTAAAATTTTGTTTCCATAGCATAAATCTCTTTGTACTTAAGATAGGATGATAATATTTGCCATGCATGACAATGAAATCAAGACAATGTGCCATGAACAAAAATTTCAGGGATCGGCCAGTTGATTGCAGAGTTGTTACCCTTTGTGTAAAAATTACTGGCTACAGTATAACTACAGTGTAACTTCCGAAAACCGATCCTTCTAAAAACCGATTTCTTTTGAATACCGATCATACTGACAAAGTCCGGATTTTTTTCTTCTTTATCTATATAGAGAAAAACTTCNNNACTTCCAAATACCGGCCTTACTTGTGTCAAACTCCCGGGATCGTACAAAAATAAAACAATAGAAAAGATAATCCGATTAACAATACTTGGCTGCCACGGTCATTGATCAGGCATGGGTATTTGTCTAAGGGCATATTATCATGGATATAATTGTATTGTTTCTCATGGATGTACCAGCGTGTTTATTTAAGATAATCAATGACTTCACATGAAAAGCAGGAACATGCATAGCCTACTTGATGTTACCGATCGTGAGATAAAATCCCCCCATCCTTACGTACACGAGGGAAATTGCACCCCATAGTGCTAGATCTGCAACTGGAAATGTGTAAAAACAAAAACCGGAACCGGACCGGAACAGATCGGAATTCCTGATTTTTGACAAACTTCCAAAAATCGGACCCTCCAAAAACCGGACAAATTTTACGGTCCGAACGAGGATCGGTTTTTGGAAGTTTCACTGTATATATATATATATATCTCCTAGGTTAAATTAATTAACAGAATGAGATCAATCACATGTTACAGTCTATTAATGAGGTAGGTGCGACACTTTTCTAATAGTTACGATGAAGAGGTCAAAGTTAATATTTATTTCTTTGACCTGCTTATGCACGTGCACTTCAATATCCATCAAAGGAATTCATATCTGTGATGCCTAATTAGCGCTCATCTCGAATGCTAGGTTTAATTTCTCTGGATTTACAAAATGTTGACTTTGGTTTTGAATTTCGGACTTTTTCAAGACATACATTCAAACGGAAAATTTATTTAAGATTACCTTACCGTAAGTACTAAAGTTGGCTTCCACACATCCGAATTCTTTATCACATATTTGGTTCTCTGTACAATTGCACGCCAATTTACATAATGTTCCATAGAAGTTCTCTGGGCATGGGCTGTTGCAGCCTAGTCCAATTTTTCCAGGTGGGCAAACTTGAATCACAATTCATATGGTTAATACGAATAATAAGTTGTCTATACGTAAACATTTGTGATCATGATACACGAACTAGTATTATATCCACTTCAAACTTGGACTCCGGTTTGATTTCTGTAGTTATGTGGTATGTGTGAAAAATGACAAGTACTGGAGAACTCCACAAAATCACCCGTAGCGTTATCAGCAATGACAGTGGGACAAATCACTTTATCAAAGAGTTATCCTAATATTCCTTACCTAGGTTTAATTTCTCTGCATTTACAAAATGTTGACTTAGGTTTTGAATTTCGGGCTTTATCAAGACATGCATTCAAACGGAAAATTTATTTATGATTACCTTACCGTAAGTACTAAAGTTGGCTTCCACACATCCGAATTCTTTATCACATATTTGGTTCTCTGTACAATTGCACTCCAATAAACATAATGTTCCATAGAAGTTCACTGGGCATGTGCTGCCGCAGCCTAGTCCAATTTTTCCAGGTGGGCAAGCTTGAATCAAAATTCATATGGTTCATACGAATAACAGGTGATTTTGTGTCTGTACGTAAACATTTGTGATCATAATACACGAACTAGTTTTATATCCACTTCAAACTTGAACTCCGATTTGATTTCTGTAGTTATGTGAAACGTGTGAAAAATGACCAGTACTGGAGAACTCCACAAAATCACCCGTAGTGTTATCAGCAATGACAGTGGGATAAAACACTTTATTAAAGAGTTATCCTGATATTCCTTAGCTATGATATACATCAACTGATTTAGACAGACAATATAGTGTATACAGGGAAATTTTCGCACCCGTTTTACTCGCTAATTTCGCCCTCATCGTCAACCGTGTAAATCAAAACTGGAGAAAATTAAAAAAAGTTATTTTTAATAAATTCGAATTCGAAACCGGGAAAACTGCTTCAAAGTGCATAAGGGCGAAAATACCACTGCTGAAAATATATCCACATGGTTTCTATTTATATATGAAGAGACAATTTTTAAGGGTATAACAAACATAAATGTCTTACCAACGCATGTGTCATTCTGTTTCCATTGATCCTGACAGCACCCATCGTTACTCCTGGAATGAAAAAACATAGTACAGTGAAGAAACAATTCCATTTCGTGAAGAATCAGCAAGTGAATGATGCTGCATATAAATTATCTTTACAATGTTATGCTTATTGATAATCAATTAATTTGTTTACATTTATACACAAAGTCTTCATGTAGATTTCATTACTGTTTTTGCGAGTATGCTTTTGGAAAACAAATATGATTTCTTTTACTACAACATTCCGTCTGCTCATAACTAATGGTAGTAGTACTAGAATTTATTTTCACAAACTTGCTATCTGCCAAGCAATTTCAAAAAATCTCTATGAAATATTTCCAAAATAAGTGTCTACAAATGTTTCTTAACATTGAAAAAAGCCACCCAAAACATCAGCACCCCCCCCCCCAAAAAACCCCAAAACAACATAAAACAAAAACAAAACAAAAAATAAACAATACCAAAAAAAACAAAAACAAAAAAACCACACAAACACACAAAACCAAAGAAAAAAATCAAAACAACAAAACAAGGCTAAGCAAAAAAATCAAAAAGGAAAAAAAAAACGAAAAAAAAAAACTAGAAGGCAAGTATTATGATCGCCTGTCTTTGAAAAGGTGTAGGTAAAACTCGATACAACGAAAAGCGTTCGGTCGGTAAGTCAATATTTGCTCTGTAAAACTAAATTATGTAAACTTACGCTGTTTTTCCACACTCAGAACTGATAAATTCCATGAAAGAGGACAAAATGATAACCTGGAGAATGAATATACTGTACATCATAGTTATCTGTATCGATTGGTAACGCACAGGAAACAAAACGAAATAAGGTTAACTACGAGTATTTATGCTAATGCTCCAGGAAATAAAGCAATAATAATTGACGCATTAGGGATAGTATTTTGTGTAAAAGTTACGATACAAGATCATTTCGGCGTTCAGCTGTTCGGCATCTAGAGGGACTAGCCTAGGCATTCTGTTTACTCACATCACGTTACTCGCCGAGTTAAGAGGATGTTCGGAATATTCGTATGTTTGGACTGGATATCATTTCCAAATCATTACACTTTAGTTATGTCATTTAAAATCATCTGAATATCTTCACTGACATTAATTTACCTCGATTAACAACACATTATTGAAAAATATGCCATTTATTTTTTCTAAGATTCTGTACATTACAACAGAAGTTTTCGCCTATAGGGTTATTATCGTCAGCAGTTTTTTCGATAATGTAACTTCTCCGTGATTTCCCTTATCAACTCTTGAATTGCAAGCAACACATCAAACGCAATTTCATTTCTTTTTATGCTTTACATTATTTCAAATTTCTCATCATCATTTTTATTTTGTTATAATAAAATTGGACATGATTCTGCATGCACTCAGATAAACGTTGGGTACTGAATGTTTTGCATTTCATTTTTTTCAAGACGCACTATGATTTCAAGTAAATAACCATTCCGTTCACATATACCGCCGACTGTCCTTTTGCTATATTTGTAAAGTGTTGTTACAGCCAAAACAACTGTCGAAAATAGGATGAAGGCGGAAGCTGGCGACAGCATATACATTGAACATGTAATTCAAGAATTCTCTCGACAACCGGTGTAAGAGTTTCAACACGCAGTAAGTTAGTACCTAGCACACATTTAAGTACATGTATATATATTTACATATGCTTATTTTATTTCCTTATAGTAAGTAAATGTGTATGGCGTCTAAGTGGCCATACCCGCAATTGACTTATCGCCAAACATCTGACACATGGCTCTTGTGACGTCATAATAAAAGAAATGTTTTACGGGCCATTTTATTGTGATGTCATAATAGAAAACGTATCATGTCGGGCATTTGGCGATAGATCAATTGCTTGTGACGTAACAAATGCTGTTGTGAGTTCAATTGCGTAGCCGCGGAACTGACGTCATTCAACAAAGTACTACTTCATTCCCTCATTATTGAATGACGTCAGCTACACGCATCGGCTCGAAGCGTCTACGACATTGAACGCACGCTGTTGTTGAAAATTGGCTGTTCCTTTAAGTACGTTTCCTTCGGCGTTGAAGGAGGTCAATATGTTATATGCATCATGAAATTAATGATGAATTTTAACCGATGTTAATTTGGTGTCCGAAATGTTAACATAAATATAAGCAATAAACTGTTAAGCCACAGCGAGTATGGTCTAATATCAAGACAAAAATTGAATGGAAAATTAATCATAAACGCACTGACGTTTATATAGTTTTCCATTCAACCTTTATGTCCCGATATTAGACCATACCGCCATAGTTTAGCAGCTCATTGCTTCAATAACTCCAAATCGAAGTAACATTTACTATTCAAGTTCTACTGTGAAGTCTTCAAACACCAACACAAGGCAATGTGCTTGTTTTATACACTATGAGCTGTTTCCTTCGTAAATGACAGATCGGCATACTATCAAAGTGTCTCTGAACACGAGGTTTTCTACCTGTAATACAATTTAAGCAAGTTAACTTGGTGTCCCGAGCTCCAAACAATCAAAGTATTGCAGTACTAAACTTCTCTAATGTAAGCGTAATATGCAGTTAAACACTTGACAAAGCTACAGTCAGGAAACGACGTTAAAGTTTTATCGAAATACGTTTGTTTTTCCGTATAAATATGACATAATTTGAGGCTCTCGCGTTTGATTCGACGTTCAATGGAAGACTTTTAACCAATCAGTTAACGTGCGTTCTTGATTCCCACTGATCTTGTGGGAATCTTAGTCTCACACACTAAAAATGCTGAAAGTAAATTAGCAATATTTAGTGCAATTCAAATTTAACAGCGGGTAACGTTTGGTAAGTCCATTGTTATTAAAAACAATCATTTGTTTTCTTGGCCTATGATTGGATGACCTTCAAAATTCCACCAGATGCAAAACACCAACTTTATAGTATTACTTTACCGTTTATAGGCTATTTGACTTCAGACAATCTTTTGAAACTTTGAATTTTTCTTTGATATTGACTTCTGATCGAATAACTTTGAAATGTCATATAATTTTTCTTTTTAGTCTTGTCCCAAAATATCACTCATCTATTTGTCTTTACAAAAATTTCATAGCTTAAGAAATTCTACAATGTTGAAGCTCTCTGTGATCTTGACCTTGAATCATGTCTTCTTGGCATTTTTGGAGCATGTGCAGTTTGTTGTGCATTTGTCAATAGTAAAAATGATAAGTTTACAAGATATTTTGACATTTATTTGATCTTAAGCTTCCGAAATTGACACCCTTTCTAAGCCTCCCTAGCGAACTTTTTTCGAGGGACGCCAATATCGAATTTGAAACCCACATGCGCAACTTGATTTTCAAACTTTCAGAGAATCCAAACAAATAAACTGTAGCTCTAGCATCTGTAATTACGGAGGAGATGTGGTCATAACAGTAAACTTTTGAAAATTGCAAAGGGGAGACAACTCCTGAAGTCCTGAAAATTGGTGCAAAATCGGTCAAGCCGTTTTTGCTGCAGAGATGAAACCTCTTCTACTGGAAGAGAGAAGAAGAAAAATGCATTATTACAATAGCAATAGGTCGGATGGCCATATCGATGAAATAACAAATCGAAAGGTGATTATACACATACAGTCAAACCTGTTTTAAGAGACCGTCCAGGGGAAGGATAAAAGGAGTCATATATGACAGGTGATCTCTTAATTCAGGTGATTTATAAAGAAAACAAAATTTGGGAATCTTACGTTTCGGTCACATTATTATTCTACATTATTACCATTACACATTCAGACAAGTAAAGATTGATCCACATATATACCTCCATGGGATATACGGTATCAGGGGATTACTGTACACCTTAAGCAACATATGACTCGCAGAAAATAATGATCACAGATTATCGGCCTTGAATACACAACATTGCAAAAATGCACGTGCTCCTCTGACATTTTATGTGAATATATTATTATCATTTGAACTAGAATTTGATGTGTACGTCGCAAGCATCAAAAGGTGTGTCGAGCGTTTTTTTT
Organism: Pinna nobilis; assembly: GCA_016161895.1. NCBI lineage: Eukaryota > Metazoa > Mollusca > Bivalvia > Pterioida > Pinnidae > Pinna > Pinna nobilis. Next base: position 5,589 of record JACSZP010013597.1, on the reverse strand, counting down.
TTCTCATAACCTAACGCAGAAGAGAGTGAACTTATTATTCCATGGTTGGAAATTAGGGAAAGGACTGGAGGAGAGACAGATTCAATCGTCGCCGAGGACGACCACTGATTTACGGTCTGTTATCGAACTAAAACATCGGCTTACTGGATACAAAATAGGTAACGGTACATGATATTACACATTCCCTAACGAGAATATTGGGGTTATTTCTGCCTGTGAATAACATCCGCAGCAAAGGTCAGGTGAAATACTTTGTATTCATCCTTAAAGAAAAGCAAGTTTACAAAATGAGCGTTACTGTATTCTTGAGATGAACAGTACCCGTAAGTCTGGGAACTCAGACTGGGCCTTGAATTATGGGGAGTGCAACTTGCATATGGCAAACTAGTACATGTAGTACTCGCGGTAAAGTCGAAAATGGCTGTTATCCATCGGTCAAAACACAGACATTGTTTTCTGATTGGATGTGGTTTGGTGCGTAATTCTTGATAGCTGTGGCAATTTAGGAAGTCTCTTTCTAACACAATATGCGGGGTCACTTTCTCACATAGCAGCGAAGTAGTTGGTTTTTCTCGGAGCTCTGCACAAACGGAATCATTATTCAAGATACGATTGTTTCAGAAAACATACAGTGTATCGCCCTAACCATGTGGTTTCATTGTTCCATCGGCTGATAACTTTCTAGAGCATTGCGCATTGCTTTATTTGACTTAAAGGTATTTTCCTGGGCTTGTTGGAAGTAGTACGCGAGATTCTCAATCCAACTGATGGAATTTGTTGAAACTTTGACAGATATAATTTTTCCACTGGAACGGCAGCAGTATGAGATCATCAGTATTAGGAAGGACTACTGATAGTGCGGCATGCTCCAATAAATGACCGTATTCTGGTGACGTAAGATAGAGGCTCACAAGATGATAACGTTGATACAAAATTTGAGTTTTCATGAACAGTCCCATTTCACAAAACCCATCCTAAAATGAAGACCTCATTAACTTCAGTGGGTGCCATGATGATTGTGGAACCGCTTATTTTCCATAACACCTCTATTGATTCTCAAAACTTATCCAAGCTCATAGGAGAAGGATAAGAATTTCTACGGGAATATTTACATCATTTAAATACTTGACAACACCTTGTCCATATACTTCCATGAATTTGGTTTGTTATTCCAGCAACTGAAATCAAAGATACTTTAGTAAGCGCCTCAGGGAAAGCTGCATAGGTCTCATACAGACGTCGTCTTCAAAGGGGCTACCTCTTCAGCTGTAGTCAATAAAAGACGTGAAAAAGACATCAAATTCTTCTAGTGTCGAATCCTTTGATACGATTATAGAAAAGGCGGTTACCTGGGTATAATTTTACATTGCTCTATAGTGGAGAGCACATTTTGCGTGTACCTAGATGCGATGGAGTAGATAAATTCGGAAAATGCGAGCTTCCGACAGTTTTGGTAAACTATATTTGACAAAACTGTTCAACACGATTCGCAGTGTTACATAAATGGAGCTTTCCATGTCCTTCTGTCAACATTATAATGATAATGGAATTCTTGTGTATGTATTATAATGCAAATGTATTGCTTGAGGCCGGGGAATGCTGAGTTATAATCAAGATAACTCACAGGTCAGACATTAGTATAATAGTGTAGTTTTCGTGGAAAAAACTGCATCTTGAAAGTGGAAAGTTATCCAAGTATGAGTTTTCTTGTTAACTTGAATCAAATTGAAGTAAATAAGGATGACTAAAGGTAAACATGTTTGTGGTATATGTATAAAAACCGAGACCCGTGCCGGGTATTTGGTTACATTTAATAAAACTCTCAATACTAAACGGCAGAGCATAGGTAAAAATTACAAGCCCTTTGGTTTTCTTGTGCACTCGACTGGTTATAGTCCATCGTGTTAAATTGTACCACTTACGAATCTTTTTCTAACATGGAGACGGCACGTTATATCGGAGAATGGTTATGGATTTGCTCCTACTGTGTATTAATGATCATTGAGCAGTGAGGGTTCTTTAACTTGCCGATACATACTGTGACTTTGACATACTGGTCATCAGTTTTGATAATTATACCTCCAATTAGAATGAAATAATCTGATTTGTTGATGACTAAACAATAAATCTAACTGATGACTCGTTTCTGTGTCACATGACCAGTAATGACTGGAATTCTTCCACGTACACAAAGTATTGACCGGTCAGTAATATTGATGACCGCTTTTCCTGACCGCTGCAATATTTTCAAATGACGGGGTATTTTTTTAGAACTAAGTTTAGTTCGTTACCTTTAACGATACAGACTATTACTGAAATCTACATTTAGAAATATGACGTCAGATGAAAAATCGCGTTCTACGTCGTCCGAAGTCTAATGTAAACATGGCAAATAAATCGAGATGAACGAAAATGTCGAGCGACAATTGCAAACTGCAAGGAAACGGGAACAGGAGGGGAAGATAATGAGTGTTGAAAAAGACTCCTTGGTATGTGATTTACTAAACACCGAGATATTTAAAGTCAATGAAATTCTAAGCAAAACAAATACAAAATTGTCGATGTTTAGGCTAAATCAGTTGAGACCAAGCTCGAGTCAGTCGAGAAAAGGAAAAAAGATGTGGCCTATTTCGCTATATCAGAGTATGAGCTAAGAAAAAGGAAGGTTTTTGTATGAAAATATGAATTCACAGTTTATTGTCGGTATAATAAAACAATTGATCACTCTTAATGAGGTCAACATGGTGAAATTTTGTCCCTCGGCCGGACCCACTCGGAGACAAGGCCTGTCCTCGGCCTTTGGCCTCGGTCAGGTCAGGTCACTTTGTGGGTCCGGCCTCGGGTCATAATTTAACCATGTTGACCTCATAAAGAGTGGTTAATTGTATACTATTCATCCGAAGGGCAAGAAATATAAACCGAGTCATTCCATGACCTGACTGTCGTGTCGAACATGCTAACCACGGAGTCTCGACGGCTTTCACCGGTATTCGGTGAAGTTTTAAAATCAGTGAAAGATTCTCGAATGGGAAATAAGACAAAAGTTCAACTTTTACATAGGCGGGTTCAGAAAAATTTCAAAAGGGGTTTGATTGTTTCTCCTTAATTCTGTCAGTTTGTTTTTTAATTTCAATTTATTCTCTGTGCTTCGTCTGGCATAGAATGTATGTTTTAAGATTTACATCTAATGATATATTTTCTTTCATAAAAATGCATATGAATAAAACTTCTGTGGATGAATGCGAGGCTTAGCGTGTTTAGTTTAAACATATTTATTTAACAAAGAATAACATTGTCGTATGCCCCACTGGCACCGAACGCAGCTAAGCGCCCCTGATTGAGTTATCTTTCCTTGAATACGGGTAAACCGTACATTCGTATTCAGTTTTTACAGCATGTAAACATGACGGAGGATTTTTTCACAAGAAGGTTGGTCATTTAGATGATCATCTTGATACATGTACAACAGTATTATGTTTTGGCAATACACATTACTTTTATATTGAAAAAAAAACAACAACAGAGGGTTGGGTGCAAAAACCGTGACCGTCCTGTACATCCGCCAATAACACACTGCAGTTTATTCAATGCCGGATTTCATAAAATGTATTTTTAAATGTCTTTCATACTAATATCGGTTCTTAAATAATTAGCAATTTCTGTCATTATTTCAAACATGTTTATGAGAAATAATATCTGATCCAGGAATTGGCTTGCATATAACTCCCTAGGTGAGTGGGCCCTATAATTAACCTTTAAAGTGGCAGGGGTAAATTTTTTTCTTAAGTTCTCTCATGAGGTATCAATATACTGTCTTTCGTTATAGGCTTGGAGCAAACATTACAATTTGCGATACATTTTCTGGAAGGGGTGGGGGGGGGGGGGGGGG
>JACSZP010013592.1:986-12276 GCA_016161895.1 Pinna nobilis | reverse complement strand
TACGTTAGTGCTAGCTTCGAATTTATTACCAGATTACTCTCATCATTTTAATGTTTGAAACTCAAGCATGCGTCTGCGAGCAAGGCGTAGGAATATGAACTATAGTAATGCGGCACGTATATCGTGATTTTCCTCTCGCAAATTTTTTTATTATCAAATCAAAAGAGGCGTTACAAAATAAAAGAATTAGAATTAAAGAGTAATTCGTAAATTTATCAGCATAAATAGAGATATCGACATGATGCTGACGATAATTGTAAATATCTTTATTTATGTGTTTTCCCTGTTGTTTTGCTGTTGATTGCTTTGTAGCTTTAGTTTGAACATATTACATTTTATTCTATAGATTTTGTATAAACTTTTTTCGATTTGACTTGTAACTAAAAGACTTATGGAATTTTAAACAGATAACAATATATGAATACTACAATTGTTTTACTCATTTTCATAATTTTAATAAATGTTTAAACAATGCGAGTTTATGTATGCTATCAATGTGTTACTTTGGGGTAAGATGTTTATAGTTAATTGTGAGGTAGAATTCTCTTTTGTAACACTTGACAGTTCAAAGTATTACACAAATAACCTGGTCCTGATATCACCAGAAAAACTCAAGTTCAAACTCAATACTTAGCTTAACTGTTGTTCCTCAATTTTGAACTTAGTGCAAGTAAATTAAGAGTCAAATGTATTTTAGCTTGCTAATTTTCATCATACTATTCAAATATCAGTATCCGTTGTTTTTTTTTTTTTTTTTTTGGAATTACCTACTTAGATCTAAAAATGACTTGAGTGTATACGCAAATCTTGAGTAGCACACTCAATGTCTTTTTCAATATTTTTGGCTGCAGATTACTAATTAAATACGAACTTTTACTTAAATTTGAATACTATTTCATAAATACACATTTTAAAAGCATTTAACACTTTAATTACTTTTATTTAGGTCAAAATTGAGAAATATTAGTACTGAGTTTGAGCTTGAGTTTTTGTGGTAAGTTCGGGTCCTGATCAAATGAGAATAAAACCTATAAAGGATCCAGAAGTTGGTTCATCACAACGCTGACAGAGAACCAGCAAAATCACAACGATTAAAATTACCTACAATAGCTACCATAGATTACATGTATCATTAACAAATCTCGACTTTTCCTTTATTAAAGACCTGAGGTACTGAGGATAACCACGAGGTAAACAATGATAGGTATGATACTGACGTTGCTTTAAGGTCTAGTTTGACAGTGTCTGCGAGATGTGTAACCAAGGTCAAACTCATACGACGTTTTTGAATCTTAGATTATTAGTTTTGGTTTTTGGTTTGGGGTTTTAAAATAAATATAAATAAAATTAATAAAGCAAAGCTTGAACATGATCCATTCTGTGGTTCTTGTGAAGAAGTTAAAAGTGAAAACTTTAAAATGTACGACGGACGCAAACGATGAACTATAAAAAAGTATCCGTGTCGTACCTATTCATACTCATTTCCTGACCTTATGTTTGGTGTTTTCCAACCTGTTAAATCAAGGTATGCAATGATTATACGTCACCTATGGTAAATTCAGAAGACATTTCCTTCCATTACATGGAAATATCCAAATTGAAAACAATGCGTACATACAACCCTTTCATTTTCCAGAGTAGTTTTTATCTATTTGTTTTTATATTTTTTACCTTCAGGGCCTCCTGGTCGTGTGGATAGCGTGTTTCACCTCGAATCGAAGGGTCCGGGGCTTGAATCAGCCTAGTGCCACTCCGCGGTTAGCCGTTCCTGTCTTTCGGATGAGACAGTAAAAACTGAGGTCCCGTGCCACAGTAGAAGTTGGCACGTTAAAGAACCCTCCCTGCTCTACGGCCAGCAGTGCCGAACATAGGCAAAATCTCTCGCCCTTCACCGGCACACGGTGACGTTTCCATATGTGTGAAATATTCTTGAGTGGGACGTTAAACGACAATACAACAATAGCAACAACTTCGTACCTTCATACACTGCCCAGTGAAAGTATAATCCCCTGTCGATACTGATCAAATCACCTGGCTCTAACTCCAATAAAGTATTCAAATTGTGAAATTCAACATATGACATTTTTCAGTGTCTTCGGATAGACTTTCTTTATATTGATAGTTCTGTAAACAAACAAAGAAAGGAATTCATGGAAAATCAATTATACTGAGTACAGTCTAACCTGCCTTAGCGACCCACTGAATTAAGGATTACCTGTCTTATGTGACCCAAATGCATGATTGCCAAAATGGATTTTTCCTATATAAATCACCTGAATTAGGAGACCACCTGTCATATGTGACCCTTTTTGTTCCTTCCCTTGGTCGGTCTCTTAAAACAGGTTAGACTGTATGCTTTTAAAAAAATATTTCTAGCCTTGTGTGCTACAGTTATGTTCAGACTAAACTTGACACCCTTGTGCACACGGAGTGCACTACGTTTAAACTACAGGTAAACATGGAGTGCACACGGTGTTCACTATGTAGTTCACTCCATGTGCACTGTGTAGTTTAAACATGTATTTACTGTTTAGCATATATGTAGCTCAGAGGCTGACCATGAATGAATGGTTTTGGAATCATATAATAGGAGTATATATTATAGATTTATAAACTAGATATTAAATTGACATGTTAATGTTTAAGTGTGTGTGTATATGTACATGTTGTATAAGTGGTCCACAATATTTAGAACTGAGATGGATATTTATTCAATGCATTCTTTTCCTGTATATTCAAATTGTTAGTTTAAACCATACTTTATTTAAATTATATGATCCATATGGTTCTTGCAAATAACATCAACGATATAGGATTCGGAAACAAGTTAATCAAACTTATCTAAATCCGTCTCCTGTGATACAATAATGATTGACAGTAATACAAGATCCCTTGATTCGTGAGAAACAATAAATACGATTGAGAAAGCAGTTAGATTGATAGTTGGCGCCATCTTGGAGAGAGAGAGAGAGAGAGAGAAAGAGAGAAAGAGAGAGAAAGAGAGAGTTGTTAACTAGCATAGCAACAAATATACATGATATCCTGTACTTATTGATTCCAGACGAGAAACAATGTAAACTAAACTAAACGGTGGATGCGAAACAGTTTTGCTTTTCTACAAAATGTTACTTGAAAACACAAGTCTTTCATACCCTAGTCCAGGTCAGTCAGTGTTGAAAATCCTTTTGCATTATTAGAAACATATGTATGAGGCAATATTGTCAATTGCGTCTCAAAGTGTATAATTATAGAAATAAATTACTAACAACAATGGGTATATGCAGAAGTAGAAAGTTAGATCGTCTATAATTCTAATTAGGAAGGGGTTAAACAACAACAGACTGTCAGATCAAAAGAAATGTATAAAAAATAATAATAATAAATAAAAAAAAAACAGGCAATTGGGGAGGGGGGTGACCAAATCAAAAGAACCTCTTGCTCGCAACTATGTATTTTTGTACTGCAATAACGATGTCAATATTATCGGCCAGATTCAAAGTACGACTTCCGTACAGTAGGATGTCTTCATTTTTAGGGAAGGGGAGTGGATCCAAAAAGCGAGCACGAGCTGTGTTATACAAGGGACATTCTAAGAGGAAGTGACNNCCGCATGCACAGTAAGGATTTTCTACAATGTTGCGCACGTATAAGTGAGATTTGAGAGAACTACAGTTAAGTCTAAGTCGTGTGTGATGTATTTGTTCTATGCGGTTGCCTATGAGGTCAAATTGTTGGTTACTGTGTGAATCATCAGTGATTTAATTCATTTAAAAAAGATAAATAAAGAATAATGATGCTTTAAATCAAATGATAAATATATGTGATTGTTTATATGAAAATGACCCATAGATAAACTGTACAATGTATTTTGTAGATTTTTCAAAAGGAATCAATTAGTTTCATTTTTCACCTAATTTCTTAATTTAATCTAAGTATTATTTTTTGTATTTTTTTTTTAAATTTATTATTATTTAAAATAATATCATTTTAACAATTTCAATTTATGATAGCAATTTTTGCTGTTCTTATCATTACTTTTTTATTATAATTGTAATCAACAATATCATAATTGCTTATTTTCATTATTATACAAGAGAAGAAAAATATGCCCCGCACTTTCCAATAACCTCTGTTTGCTCAATATCACTGTCCCAAAGTATTCATTGACTATGTGTATGGATGTTTATTGTTTTGTTGTTAGGAGTCTTCTGGAAATTCAGTTGACACTTCACACCTATATGTGATCAGGTATTATGTACACTGTCTGCTACTTGTGTCCATTGTCGGAAATAATGCTACATGTACCTGTATCTTACTGGTGGCTTTGGGTGAATTGGTTAAAGAATTTTTACAGGAAACATAACAGTCAAGACGAAATTTAGATTTAGAAAATAGGTGGTGTCATGGCCACAAAAAAATAAATGAAAGTAAAGAAAATGAATAAATTAGATGTTTGAAAATTCCTAATAATTGAAATTTAAATCTAAAAAGTAAAAGAGAAATTAAAATTATTAAGATAAAATTAGCTTATGATGAAAATAAAATAAAATTGTTTATTAACACTTAACCAAAAATGGATTGCTTAAAATAGAATTGAAGCAAGACAAAGGTGATGCCAATTGTCCTATACAGTCATAAGTGACATCCATAGGTCCAGCATGTATGTTACTAATAGCAAACTTGTTGTCACTGGGGCATTGAGGTGTAGTAATGGGTACATGTATATCAGTAGGGGTCATAAAACGTTTAACACCCCAGGTAATTGCTCAGGTATGAAAATCGCAATTTTGGTCATGTGGGAATTGATATTTCAAAATTTTGGCTAAGTGGGGATGAACCATTACACTTATATGCATTCATGTGATTATATTGAGTGCATTGTTTTTCATTATTATTAATCTAACATGGAGACCCAAGAAAGGGGGGGTGTCTCTGAAAACACAGCAAACTTTGAATTAAATGTGGAAATGGTAATGATTTAATTAATCATACCAAACTGGAAAAATGACATTTAACCAAATGGTATCATGAAAAAAAAGTAAATATGAAATTAAGAAGTTATGAATAATTTGGGGGGAAAGTTGAAAAGGTAATGTGGATTGTAGTCATAGAAATGAATATCATAATAAATGTCTGGTAAGATAAACAATCATTATGTGTAAAGATGTTAAAAAAACTGTAGGCCTATATAAAATTTACTTGAAAAAGATTGAAATAAGGGGCATTATTATATATCTTTTAAATAGGGGATTGATTAAAATACAGGTAGTATAAAAAGGAAAATAGAATTTCACAGAAGCCGGCCATGAGAGACAACTGACATATCTTATCTTTGAGCGATCTAATTTGATAGCAAAGACGAAAGTCTACATGTGTTGGGTAAATTAAATCAACAGTTGACCACTGATCCATCAATGATCATTCTTAACACCTATCCTAATAATGAAGCAAGACAAAAATAGTGTCATTAGTCCCATAAAGTAATAAATGACACTCTTAGCTTTTACTGGAATGCTATCATCTAACAGCAACCTCGTGGTCACTGGTATGTTGATGTGTAGTGGTGTGTGTATATCAGTCAGGGTCATAAACGAGTAAATCCTATAAACTCAAAATTTGCTACATATATATGTATTAATTTATTTGTATTGAGTTGTGTGTCTTATTTCTTCTTTACATTGTTAAACTGTAAACAGTTTACTCAAGAAAAAGGGGGAGACAGATACCAAGTCACCTTGAATTTAAAATAAATACTCATGCATTTTATAACAAAACTTTATAAGGAGATTGATTTTCGAGTAATACTTAATGAATGACCACACAATTCTTCATTTGACTGAATCCTCATAAATNNAAAAAAAAACCAAAAAAAAAGAAACCAAAAACCTAACAAAACCCACAACCTTTTGAATACCAGTATGCAAGGAGTATCTCCAGTTAAGAAACTCATACAATATTCCAAAAATTACCGCAAAAGGGGGTGGGGTACTACAATATCCCTGATTTGACCGACAATAGATAAAAAGTCACTTAATTGTAGATCTTTCCAGACTACTTTATCATGTCCGGATCTAGAGAGGTAGGGGGGGCTTAGAGGGGTCCAGACCCCCTGGAATTCGCAAAGTGTATAAAATATTGGTCAATGAAGCTTAGATTTTTATTTTGACAGGGTTGAATTTTTTCTTTATACAAGTTCGACCCCCCCCCTTGGAAAATCCTGCCCCAGAAGAAATTCCTAGATCCATGCATGCTTGTTGTTTAAAGACATATCTGTTGTGGTACAATACAAATATGTAATGGGAATTGAGGTGATCATATATAGTTGAAATAAACAAGATCTGATATCCAATCTACTGTTATTATTTATGGTAGTTATCAAATTTGCATTTGTAAGACACAACAGATCAGACATTTCCACATTATTTCTGTCACATAAACAAACATCATTGATTGTTTCCTATTACATTTTAGTAAAATGCCTATAATATTTTTTTTCTTAGAAATTGGAACTTAAATATCCTGAGAACAATAATGAGTGAAATGTATACACATTAACACACAAGGACATCCAGTTTATTAATCTAAAACAGATATTTCAATTACATGTGTGTTCCAAAAACATTTATTCATCGCCAATTTATGAACATGCTATAGTCCAAACAGCAAATATCGTACCTGTTTAAACTACACAGTGCATATGGAGTGAACTACAAAGTGAACACCGTGTGCACTCCATGTTTGCCTGTAGTTTAAACGTAGTGCATTCCATGTGCAATATGTGTCAAGTTTTGTCTGAACATAACTGTAGTTTCTGAAAAAACTAATATGTTAAAAAAAAAATGAAATATATGTGCAGGACAAAGATCTTCGCCATGGTTTAGTAAACATTCCCGCGTACGCCCCCAGTAAATTCCAATGGAATAGGTTGATGAGGTATTGACCGCTCAGTCATGCTTGGTAAAGAATTATCGGAACTACAAGATGATATAATGATTGTAACGTCCAACCCAACAATAGCTTCACTTATATAGAATACCGGATACCATAAAAGGTCTTCAAAATCTGGTTCCATAACTACGACTAACCTATTCCTACTTGTTAACTCGATAAATAAGTCGAGCTTCTCTTGACATTTTTTCAGTCTAATATAAAATACAAGCTTTTCGTTTGAAATATTATATATGAAGGTTTTTGGTACACTATTTTTTGGCAATTATCTCTTTTCAAATACGAAAAGTCCTTACTTACGAGTGATTGGTACACACATTATAAAGAAATGTACACAACCCGTATAAAGAAATACAACGTAAATAAAAAATTCGAGTTTTTTGAAAAATGTATTAGTTTATTTCTCAATATGACAAAATAAAATGTTTACTGACAGGTGAGTCCAGTACCACCGTTTATGGTTTTCCAGAAGAGGACGAGAAGTTAAATTTCGTAGTTATGACCTTCAAATAGGTGTTTCTGTCCTATTCCAGTGCAATATCGAAAGTACTCACTTTGTTTGGGGAATCCTCATATACCTATATTTGTATACTTGATTTTTTTCCTTTTGCAGACAGACTGATTACATCATATACATTTAACTGAGGAATCGTTTATTCGTTCCACATACGGATTTGCATACATATACCAACAATTGTCTAAATATAAACTATTTTATAAAGAATGTATTTAAACCGTTGGCGACGTTTGTCAATGAAAAGCTTTTTTTCGAGTTTATGTGATTTTACAATGAACTGAAATGAAAAGAATCATTTGAAGGATATAAGCTTCTTTTTATGATATTTCGCTAACAAGTCAAGTCAACTAAATTTTATTTTGAGCATTTCAGATTTGAAAGCAAAGTGAGCATAAGTTCTGTAGAACTTTTTAACCGACAACATAAGTTATAAATAAGACTTTTAATCTCACGGGCATGTATAAAATATGTTACATCCAAGAGATTATTATCAATAACAAATGAATTGAAAATCGCAGACATGCAGAAAAGGTTTCCACACTAACACATAGGTAAAACACTCTAAAACGGCTGTATAAATGAGGCTGCAGTTGATTAGATATATCGATAAAGCATACATTGATTACCACACATTTTCGAGGGTGTTGATTGACTGATCCGTCAGGGAATTCAATTATGACGTCATGAATTGACGTCATCATATTTTACGTCGCAATACATTGTCTGGATTGAGATTATGGCGGGAAAATTCTTCTTCTTTGTGTTTTCAATACTTTAATTTGTAAATTAATCTCGTGTATGGTAGAACAAAATTACACAACTCATTGGGACTAATTATCATGTTTATCAACCCTCGTTTGTTAATTTTCAAAGTCATAAATTTTTTGCAAAAGCTCGCCCTTTAAAACTGAAAATAAAACTAACTGGAGTTTGACATCATGCTTATAAAAATAGAGGACAGCAGGTAAAAGTGACCTTCACCGGCACACGGTGACGTCTCCATATGAGTGAAATATTCTTGAATGGTACGTTAAACAACGATACAATACAATCCATACATATGTAAATAAGAGCATTAAGCAAAAGCCAAATGGGGCAAATAGAAACGGCATCAATGGAAAAGCGGAAGCAGGCAAAGTTAGGGTAGAGTTGACTTAGCAGGGGTTGTACTTAAAATAGGGGATAATAAGTCAAAATAAAAAAAGCTATGTTAAAACAATGAACAGCGCATATGACAGCAGCGAAGGATCTATATATACAAAAAAAAGAGTACTAAAGGCACAAAACAAAAAAATTAAAAAACAAAAGCGTTAAAAAAGATTAAGCTATATATAAGCTATATATATTAAGAAACAAAGGAAATTCTTTAATACTTACGAACGCTATGATAACACATGACTCACACTCCTCCTGGCCACCTAGTCCCATCCTATTTTCGACTCAAGATTTTACTTCTTGTCGAGATGATGAAAATTCCCAAATTTTCATAAGCTCCAGACCCTTAGATTTTGACCATACTGATGAACACTTTTTATGATTACTTTTGTTACATTTTCTCTGCTTCGCTTTCATGAAAAATCACGTTTTGCAGGTCAATTTTTGTAAGGAATGCCACCAATAGGGATTTATCAATGTCCCCACAACGCGGCTACAGCTTGCTATGTACAGTAAAATCTGTTTGTAACGTTTTGTTCGGGACACAACGTTATATCTGGAAAACGTTATAAGCAAGTAGATAAAAGTTGGTGACATTGTGTTAAGAGGGACGAATGTGAGATTAATTGAAGGTAATCTTTTCCAAATGTGTATGATCAACATCTGTGAGTAAGTTTTTACTTTCGAAATACACGTCAGGCTTTATTTTCGTATAACCAGGTATTCCGTGCGGTCGGTCGAACACGTTTTCAGGTGTTTATTTGTTAATTCACCATGTGTTGAAACCATTCAAACTAGGAAGAAACGTTATAGACGACTGTATGTGTTGCGTTATGAATACGTATAGTAAATACAAAGCGTAAGCGATCGTCAAATAAACTTCTTGTATACAGGAAATTCATTTTGTTGCTATGCTATATATTTTCATTCTATATTAGTGCTTTGGATTTGTTCCTGTAGGAGTTATCGCCCATATGTCTTACGAAAATATCAAAGTAGTTGAGAATAGTGTAAGAACACGACATCGAATAATTTTATTAAGAAAAATGATCAGATTACGTGTATGGAGAAAATATAATTATATAGTTTAATAAATGTGGCCATAACATTCCTAAAGATTGATGAATATTTCAACTGTAGTAAATGGACGAACACAAGAAAGTTATGACGTCAGCTACAGGCTTGAAATGATAGTTTGTAATACTATTCTTTTTAATATGTTGGATGGTTTGTTGGTGGTATTGAAATCATCCACTTATATCGAGAGGTCATCGTGTTCCGATGAAGGGCGACAAATTTTGCCTATGCTCGGCACTAATGGCCGCAGAGCAGGGACGATTCTTTAAAGTGCCCACACTAACTGAAACTTTATCGTTTCATCAAAAAGACAAAACCCCATACTTCCCTATTCGAAGTCGAACACGCTAACCAGTAGGCCACGGCGAAAATGAATGTTTTTTCAAAATCTGTTGAGTCATATGAAAATGATTGATATACATATATTGCATTATGCATTTTTGCTTCTTGACGTCAAAAACTAGGTATTATTTACTAAAATCCAAAACCATAAACCAAAACCAATAATCTAAGATTCCAAAACGTCGTATGAGTTTGACTTTGGTTACACATCTCGCAGACACTGTCGAACTAGACTTTAAAGCCACGTCAGTATCATACCTATCATTGTTTACCTCTTGGTTATCCTCAGTACCTCAGGTCTTTAATAAAAGAAAAGTCGAGATTTGTTAATGATACATGTAATCTATGGTAGCGACTGTAGGTAAATTTAATCGTTGTGATATTGCTGGTTCTCTGCCAGCGAGTGTTGTGATGAACCAACTTCTGGATCCTTTATGGGTTTTATTCTCATTTGATCAGGACCCGAACTTACCACAAAATTTCAAGCTCAAACTCAGTACTAATTTTTCTCAATTTTGACCTAAATACAAGTAATTGAAGTGTTAAATGCTTTAAAATGTGTATTTATGAAATAGTATTCAAATATAAGTAATAGTTCGTATTAATCAGTAATCTGCAGCCAAAAATATTGAAAAAGACATTGAGTATGCTACTCAAGATTTGAGTATACACTCAAGTCATTTTTAAGATCTAATTAGGTAATTCCAAAAAAAACAAAACAACGGTTACTGATATTTGAATAGTATGATGAAAATACGCAAGCTAAAGTGCACTTGACTCTTAATTTACTTGCACTTAGTTGAGGAACAACTGTTAAGCTGAGTTTGAACTTGAGTTTTTCTGGTGATATCAGGACCAGGTTATTTGTGTAATACTTAGAACTGCCAGGTGCTGCATACGATAATTCCATCTCAATATAAACTTCTTACCAACAAGTAACACATTGATAGAATACATAAACTCGTATGGTTTGAACATTTATTACAAAAATGGGTGAAATAGAAGATACCAAGGGACAGTCCAAATAGAATAAGTCAACGACAGACAAATTCGTGGCCACAACAAAGAGGAGATAAAATTACAAACAGAAAAACACAAATACACTTATAACTAAAAATAGTGTAACACGAACCCCACTAAAAACAAATATGAAAATAAGAAATACAAATGTAGCAAAGATATATTTTCATTTCAGTTTTAAATATCCGTCACTTTCGAAAATTATTTTAGTTACATGTTAAACGGCAATAA
>JACSZP010013588.1:0-13949 GCA_016161895.1 Pinna nobilis | reverse complement strand
TATTCCTGACCGTTGCAATATTTTCAAGTGACGGGTTTTTTTTTAGAACTAAGTTTAGTTCGTTACCTATAACGATACAGACTATAACTGAAATCTACATTTAGAAATATGACGTCAGATGAAAAATCGCGTTCTACGTCATCCGAAATCTAATGTAAACATGTCAAACGAATCGAGATGAAAGAAAATGTCGAGCGACAAACTGCAAGGAAACAAGAGGGAACAATAATGAGTGTTGAAAAAGACTCCTTGGTATGTGATTTACTAAACACCGAAATATATATTGTCAATGAAATTCTAAGCAAAACAAATACAAAATTGCACATTTTAGGCTAAATCAGTTGAGACTAAGCTCGAGTCAGTCGAGGGAAGGAAAAAAGATTTGACCTATTTTCCTATATCAGAATATGAGTTCAGAAAAAGGAAGGTTTTTGTATGAAGATATGAATTCACAGTTTATTGTCGATATAATAAAACAATTGATCACTCTTAATGAGGTCAACATGGTGAAATTATGTCCCTCGGCCGGACCCACTCGGAGACCAGACCTGACCTCGGCCTTTGGCCTCGTTCAGATCAGGTCACCTCGTGGGTCCGGCCTCGGGTCATAATTTCACCATGTTGACCTTATAAAGAGTGATTAATTGTATATTATGACCCGAGGCCAGATCCACGAGGTGACCTGACCTGACCGAGGCCAAAGGCCGAGGTCAGGTCTGGTATCCGAGTGGGTCCGGCCGAGGGACATAATTTCACCATGTTGACCTCATTAAGAGGGATCAATTGTTTTAGTATACCGGCAATAAACTGTGAATTCATATCTTCATACAAAAACTTTCCTTTTTCTTAACTCATACTCTGATATAGCAAAATAGGCCAAATTATTTCTCCTTCCCACGGCTGACTCGAGCTTGGTCTCAACTGATTAGCCTAAAAATGGTAAATTTTGTATTTGTTTTGCTTAGAATTTCATTGACAATAAATATCTCGGTGTTTAGTAAATCACATACCAAGTAGTCTTTTTCAACACTCATTATTTTCCCTCTTGTTTCCGTTTCCTTGCAGTTTGTCGCTCGACATTCTCGTTCATCTCGATTAATTTGCCATGTTTACATTAGACTTCGGATGACGTAGAACGCGATTTTTCATCTGACGTCATATTTCTAAATGTAGATTTCAGTTATAGTCTGTATCGCTAAAGGTAACGAACTAAACTTAGTTCTAAAAAAAAACCCGTCACTTGAAAATATTGCAGCGGTCAGGAATAGCGGTCATTAATATTATTGACCGGTCAATACTTCGTGCACGTGAAAGAATTCCAGTCATTACTAGTCATGTGACACAGAAACGAGTCATCAGCTACATTTATTGTTTAGCCATCAACCAATCAGATTCTTTCATTCTAATTGGAGGTATAATAATATAAGATGTCTACTTACATAATTTTGTATCAAATAATGTTTTATAGGAGATTACATGGGAATAATCTAGATACATCAAAGATGCTTACATATGTTGAGCAGTCTTAAAACAAATTAAGAACATGTATATCTGGATACTTAAAGGCTACAACTTAAATACCAACGAATACATAGGGAGAGTAATTGTGGAAATGCACGAATTTAACAAAATAGGATAACCGAGATTCTTGTATGAAGAATTTGGAATCAAATACTTCATAAATATATCAGTCTGCATGATATAATGTGCATGAAGCGACACATATAGGACTGGAAGTAGACTCTTGTCATCCAGTTAAATCCTAGAAATAGCTGCTTATGTGTTGGCGAGAAAATATCAGTAGATATGAATGACACTACATAACTGTGAGGCTTTGCTATAGCCAAAATAGTTAGGAAAGTAAACAAACACGACCAAATACAGACTGTCAATAGCGGACTAGCTAACAATACATTTAGTGTATACATACGATTAGACGGGTTAATAGACACATCGGGTAGATCGACGAGTTGGGTAAAAAGGGTTTGAGATATATCGGGTAAATAGTCAAACGAGACAGGTCAATTGGCTATTGGTCCAATATATCTAATTAGATGAAAAGTTGGGGAAAGACGTAAATGTTCCAAAGTTGTACGCAATGTCAATATAGTGGAAATACAGTGAAACCTGTATATAAAGACCGCTGAATGGACGTAACAAAATCGGTCTTTATAGGAAGTGTGTCTTTATATGGAGATTGATTTGTATACAAATGACACATTTCGGACAGTGGAAAAAGCAGCCTTTAGGAACAGGTGGTCGCTAGAGGAGGTTTTACTGTAGATGAAACTCTTTGATTTGTGAAATATTAACAAGTGATGCTTCCTTTCTTTCCAAATTAATGCAGCAAAACTTACTTATCAAAGTGCTACAGATCTATCATTATTGTAAATAGAAAACCACAACGCTCCTGCTGATAACACATTATAAAAATCACTTGAGAAATGAGAATCCTGGGTAAAATACCTATAATTGAATTGCACTTACTGATTTAGGTGTGATTAATGTATTTTGAGAATTTTTTGAAAGTATCATTAGATGCTAACAGAACTATCGAAAACCAAATCTGAAGAATTGATAAAGACAATATTTTACGACTCTATCAGTTTGTTTGTTACTCCACATAAGCCGGAAATCAATCACCTCAAAAGAAAAAAAGCCAGATCATATAGTTATACAGGATACTGCATTTAGAAACGACATACAGATATGCAACAGCTAACACTTGGCAAAAGCTCCACACACAGTACTGCAATCAAACACACAACACTTAACATCAGCTGAACAGACAGTACTGCAGTCAAACACACTACCCTGAACATCAGCTCAACAGACAGTATTGCAATAAGACACACTACCCTTAACATCAGCTCAACACACAGTACTGTAATGTAACACACTGCACTTAACATCAGGTCAACACACAGTACTGCAATGTGACACAGTACACTTAACATCAGCTCAACACACAGCACTGCAATGTAACACATTGCACTTAACATCAGGTCGACACACAGTACTGTAATGTAACACATTGCATTTAACATAAGCTCAACACACAGTACTGCAATGTGACACACTGCAATTAACATCAGGTCAACACACAGTACTGCAATGTAACACACTACACTTAACATCAGGTCAACACACAGTACTGCAATGTGACACACTACACTTAACATCAGGTCAACACACAGTACTGCAATGTGACACACTACACTTAACATCAGCTCAACACACAGTACTGTAATGTGACACACTGCACTTAACATCAGGTCAACACACAGTACTGCAATGTGGCACACTGCACTTAACATCAGTCAGCACACAGTACTGCAATGTGACACACTACACTTAACATCATGTCAACACACAGTGCTGCAATGTGACATACTGCTCAACATCAAGTCAACACACAGTACTGCAATGTAACACACTGTACTTAACATCAGGTCAACACACAGTACTGTAATGTAACACACTGCACTTAACATCAGGTCAACACACAGTACTGCAATGTAACACACTGCATTGAACATCAGGTCAACACACAGTACTGCAATCGAACACACTGTACTTATTATCAGGTCAACACACAGTACTGCAATCGAACACACTGTACTTAACATCAGGTCAACACACAGTACTGCAATGTAACACACTGCACTTAACATCACGTCAACACAAGGTACTGCAATGTGACACACTACACTTAACATCATCTCAACACACAGTACTGCAATGTATCAGGTCAACACACAGTGCTGCAATGTGTCACACTACACTTAACATCAGGTCAATACACAGTACTGCAATGTAACACACTACACTTAGCATCAGGTCAACACACAGTACTGCTATGTAACACACTGCACTTAACATCAGGTCAACACACAGTACTGCAATGTAACACACTGCATTTAACATCAGGTCAATACACAATACTGCAATGTGACACACTACACTTAACATCAGGTCAACACACAGTACTGCAATGTAACACACTACACTTAACATCAGGTCAACACAAAAAGCCGCAATCAAACACACTACCTTTAACATCATCTCCACACACAGTGCTCAGTACCAGAGATCCACGGATCTTGCAGCTCTACTGGTACATATGGATCAATGAAGAGCAATAAAAACATTATCTTAATATTATAGTCCTTAAAATATCCATTAAAGATACATCAGGAAAAAATTATTTCAGACCAACTAGACATTATACTTAACACATTAGTAGTAGTCCAGGGTTTAAGAGACTTGTGGTTACTTGTGGTATATGGAGACGGTGACGTCTCCGTGTGAGTGAAATATTCTTGAGTGGGACATTAAACAAAATTAAACAAAAAGCAAACAATGTAACAAGAAGTAACATCCAGACAGTATTTGTAGGTAATTCAAGTAATATTCCATTGAGTGGTTACCCTTTTGTTGCACTTTCAAAATATACATATTTGTAACAGCTGTAAGATAAATTGTAGGCCATGTAAACTATCACGGAAAATTACATTATTCAAACATAATTCACGTGATAGTTGACTTCAAGCGGCTGCCCAGGAATTTAGTTGCATAAATACTCACAAAATGTAGGCAGGCAGGCAATGATAGATCTTACAAAATGAATTTATTCAGTGTATGGAAAATTAAAAAATTAATATGACTGAAAAA
This sequence comes from Pinna nobilis, assembly GCA_016161895.1. Lineage (NCBI taxonomy): Eukaryota > Metazoa > Mollusca > Bivalvia > Pterioida > Pinnidae > Pinna > Pinna nobilis. Next base: position 9,275 of record JACSZP010013588.1, on the reverse strand, counting down.
ACCCAAAGTAATGTGAGAACCGGTAAACAAAATGTGCTTTAGAATGGTGACTGAGGCCAAAGTGTATGTGGGGAGTGTGTTTGATTTATTTAATAAGTTCACTACTCGAAGTGTTTCACGAAGTAATTTGTAGACATAAGTGCACTATGTATTCAGTAATTGGTTTTATACGTTGAGAGTTGTAAAGTATGAGCAAATTCTCAGTTGCCATGTTGTAAATGGCCACAGTACGGGTAAGGGACGGGGAATTATGTACATTTCTATTGGCCACAGCTACGGGTAAGGGACGAGTATACATGTACATTACCATTGGCTATAACAGATTCTCTGCACTGCATAGGTTTTTAGTTAGAGGGACGGTACTATTTGGAATAAAATTGTCAATGTAATACTATCAGCCTATTGGACAAGCAACTTGAAGAAATAAATTTAGACATTTATTACTTTTCTCGTATAACATTATTTGTATTGTTGAATGTTCTTTTCTATTGGAGTAGCGATTAGTTTGAGTGCAGCTTTGTAGATCAAGTGTAACAAAAACGTTTTTTCATTATGACAAAAATATAAAACAACTCATAACATGATACCTAATATTCTAATCCTTCAGCATCCTCTGAAGTACTGTACGTATTGATGAAACGTTGAACTGAATAACGCGTAATACCAATGTCAATTTTACATGGGATATTTAACTGAATTAATTGCTAACTGTTTATTAGGTCAACTTGTCTAGAATGTCTAGTGAAGACAAAGTAAACTATTCAAACGTGATATTTTGATGCAGGTTTTACATGATCATATTCCTTTGTCCTGTGTTACATTATATATATGTCAATACATTCAATGTTCACGACATTGCCATCATTCATTCAGAGATGTGCATCGCTGCTGTAAGAATAATGAAGCCCGAATAATTCACACCCATGATTAAATTCCTCTAAAGTCAGATAATGACCTTTTGGTCCGTCTATGCGGTTGTGTCAATCCATATTTAAACATCTTGTTATAACAAAAATACGTGTATATTTAAGTGAATGATAAGCGCGTGTTATCATATAACTCTAGACAGAAGTGCAGGGAGCAAAAAGCACACCAATGTGTAATTAACTGGACGGAATGCAAGTATAGCAATTAGAAATGTTTAAGTATGGAAAACATGTATACAGAATAAATCCTAACCCTGCCAAATGACATTGTCGGATATAAACTCTGGAAAAGGTTTTCTTTAGACGAACACGGTAATAACAAAGTGTAAGTCCAGCATCAATGCAGCTTAATCTATGATTAGCAATTGTATATTTGATTGGGTATTACAATTAAAAAGCAAAAGTCAGACATACTTGTCAAGAGTTTAATTGTTTAATGTAAGTCTAAGCATCTCGACAAAATGTTCTCCTTGAATAACACTTAAATCAAGTGTTCAGTAATTGTAGCCATCCACTCATATAAATAACAGTTATGTTGGTTCCTGCAGGTTTTATTTCATATTCAATCAACCGCTTTTAAATGAAATATACATTTCGTTCTGTCAGTAGGTCAATGTACCATCATTATATGAAATACTTATGAACAAATTGCATTGATTATACTATAGATGAGTCAAAAGTTCCAGGTCCTAATTTTACTCTAACCTATGTGAATAAATTTATAATATAATAAATTGACCTCTCTCCAAAATATAGCATAACAGTACAGAAAGGAAAATTGAATATACCCGTGAGGATGTCCACATGAGTTTGAGATTTTGATTGAAGTCTAGCTGAAGAAAAGTATCATCTCCTTTGATATTATGACTCTTTTCTGGTAATAATAATTCATAAATTTTTAAGATATAATTCATAAAACGAATTTTTTTTTAGAAGAAACACTCATGCATGATAATATGTGGACCGTAATATTTCGGTAAATGATAACACAGAAAATAAGTGACATTCTTTTCCATACGGTTGCAATTGTCGTTCTTACTACCAGAAGTCACCAGATACATGATCAACAATGGTACATCTAGGGTTTTTAAATCTGGTTATTGAAATGTATTTCTTGACAATGAAAAGGGTAAAATTAAATTCGTGAAGAAGTTCTGTAATCGTCGATAGCTAAATGCACAACTACTACACATCTTTTCTAATTCTAAGGGGTTTAGCAAGAAGTTCGATATCTTAGGCTTACAAGAAAAAAATATGTTCTAAGGTTTTCAAGAGATACAATTGTTCCTATCATCGCTAAAAGCGACGCCCTAAATGCACTCCTAATCTGAACTTGATTCCCTCGCCATTAATCATATGCCGAGTCCTTCATTGGCGCAACAAACGTTTCTTACATTTCCTTTCTTAATAAATCAGCAGTGGTTTACTATTGCTTGAACATTATAATTATGTTGAAAAGGAGTACTAAAACTTTAAAACTTTACCATTACTTTTGACTGATATAGACGACTAATATAAGAGATAACTAGCTGGCTTGGCCGTTTTATTTCTTGTAGTTTATTCAAGTGATATATTTGCATGTATTAATGTTTGACTGATGGGCAACTACACGGACTTCAGCAACGTTAGTGGTCACACAAGATCAAATTACATTTTAGACCAACTTGACATTAATTTTGATACTTTAAGAGGTCTTTTGAAAACTATCTTTACTCCACTTAATATGACTCAGACAGGTTGACAACCTGGTTAACTTTTATTTTAGACCAACTACATGATATACAATATTGTAAATTTATGGCGGATGAAAGGATAGTTGGCGCTATTTACATAACGCCGCTTTTTGAGATCATCGATTTACTCTAATAAAAAGACCAAGTCATTTTTTGTGTATTTATCTAATTTTCATTGGAACTTGCAGAGAACATCTCTCTACACGGCCGAAAGAGTTGTCTTCCTTGTATAATGTTTTTTCATATCAATATTTAGGGAAAGTCTTCAATTTGTTGTTTCAGTGCATTATATACTTTTCTGCGTTGCACAAACCATTTTTTGAACGATACTGAGGTTCTATCTAGATAGGCCTAGTATGCATCTATGCGGAAATCAGATATAATTTCTTAGGGTATATACATAAGTTTATTTTGAATATTGATATTTTTTTTAGAATTAGGAAAGTCCGAGTCGTTGATTTCGATATTATCTCTCAACTTCCGCGGTTTTCCTACTTATATGGAAAGCGTTAGGATTTCTGACTTTGTATCAGTGCTGTTTACTTGTGTACTCATTATAGAGGTTGGGTTTTGTTTATCATTACATCATTCTCAATTCTACATAAATATCGTGTTAATACGCCTGTGGTTTATGATGACTGGCAACACTTACATTATCTGTGTGGATGCGGAACAATCTAGGGCTTTATTTCAATATACGAGATTGAACGGGATCGTCATTTACATCTAGGTGTCGCCCAAAACGATTAGTTTGTCATTAAATCTTCACCATTTGATAGTACAGATTTTTATCGTAGTAGGGACAAATTACACACAGAAACAAGGAAATAAGTGCTAGTTTCCTGATTTTCGCAGCAGCTTAGTTCTAATTGCGTCATCGTCTGGCATCGATCTTGTAATTTCAACATTGCAACACCGTCCTTGTTTAATTATTGCACAAGAGTTAACTTTCAAGAGAGGAATCTTACTGCGCAATACTGTGAGGTGGAAGTCATACAAGTTGTTGTTGTTGTTGATGTTGGTAGTCCAGCTGTTTTGATTAATACATAAAGCGAGACCAAGGACAACTTGATACTTTACCGGGAAGCAGATATGTCATTGAGACAAAGAATGAAGTTTTTATTAATTGTAGTGAATTATGACCACGAAAGATGTCCACTTCACCTATGAACGAGGGGTTGTCTAATATTATCTCTGTATTGTCCTTAACCCTATTACCGGCAACTGACGGGAAGAGTCAGTCATGATAAATAAAATACAGCTGAATAATTTCCATTCAGTAGAGTCGCGGAGAGCTTGCTTGTAATGTTACACTTAACATGGCATTCTTTTGGACGACATAGTGTTTAATTATGCAATTTGAGTCTATGTCCAACCCGTTTTCTTAACGCTATATAAACCTTGATCTTGTAAAACCATATACCCCTATTACCATTTATCTGACCAAATATAAATAAAAATTATCTTATCTTTAAAATATGGAAACATGAACCATTTTTCCTATATTGCTCTTAAGCTATTATCTATATCTAGTAGTTGCTTAATTATTATTGCAATCGATTCGTTTGTCCTTTTAAATACGTACTCCAAAGAACGACAATACCCTTGATGAAGAAATGATAGAACCGAGATAAGTAAACCATCACTTTGTATGGTTTTAGAAAGAAGTTATGAATAGTACAAGTGAAATTAACAACAATTTGACACGAAATTACTGTTCAGACGAATAAAAGATATTTGGTCATCGCTAGAAGTAAAACGATATTGGCTAGTTAATATTGATAACAATTGGCTATTCATAGACAGTTTAGGATACATATACAAATATGAATTGCATTTGTACACATTCGTAGCACTCGAGGTCCCATGTCACATTACATGACGTTACGCTAAAGAACCCTCATTGTCAAAAGGTGCTGAGCAAAGCACATAGTCTTCACGGGAAGATGTCTCCGTGTAAAAGGGGTGAAGTAGAAGGTACCATGGGGCATTCCAAATTCAATAAGTCAACGATAGACAATACCGTGACCAAAACAAAAAGGAGGCACACTTCAAACAGAAATACAGGACTACACTTATAGACTTATAGATAAAAATAGAGTAACAGGAGGGTAATTTCAGGTGTTCCGGAAGGGTAAGCAACTCCTGCTCCGCGCGCGGCACCCGTGGCGTCACATATTTTCGAAAACAAGAATGTCACAATCGGCGATGGTCATAAACGAGAAAAAGGGGGTCGGGACAAGGTAAGCGACAAAGGGAACATATCCCTTATTACCTGTTTTATAGATTTACCGTATTGATCAACAAGACGATGATGGCACTCTTTGTCACTTATCATCGAATACGGCATGGTCATTAAAAGGAAAAAGGTGGAACGGGATAAGGTAGTCTGCATAGTTGCTCTGCATAGATGCTATCAACATAGTCACCAAACTTAGTATTATTTAATGAAAGAACGTCATCTATATAGCGGAACCTGAAGTTTAAGGACCTGGCTAAGTTCTTGTCATTATTCTTTAGAAGCCCCTGTATGAAATCAGCCTCATACAAATAAAGAAACAAGTCAGCAAGAAGAGGAACACAATTAGTGCCCATCAGAATGACCACGGTCTGTTGAAAAACCCACCTACCAAACGCAACAAATACAAGCATAAATAAAACAAGCATTTTGATGGTGTAACTTTTTCAGAGAACTTTGCGCAATGTTATGTCTTTATAAATATCGCTCGACTTGATATGCTGGTGGAGAATTATTTTGAGTCTAGTGTCACACATAACCCACATCGTTTAGCCGGAAATAGTTCACAACTGTATCGTAAAATAAGAGAAAAATAGTGTGGTATACAGGATCCCAGAGAACCTTCAATCAAAGTACTTATAGTTTTCCTGTCAGGATCAAACAACGAGGTATTTCATAAGTATGTCTGAAAATAGAAACAAATTACAAGAAACAAATTAATCCTCTAGTTTGATTTCACGATCAACTTCGTTAAGATTCAATATCCTGCCTTCATTCTCAATCACATCATAAGAGCGTCGAATATTGTATCTGAACATGGCGAGTTTTGTTCATATTTGTCAGTGATCAAATAAACCGGTGGATAAGTGTAGTTAGGAGACAAGAAAACAAATTTATTTGTCAGAGACCTTCTTGAAAGACGATAGTTCTATATTTGAAAAACTACAAACCGCCTAAAATTGTAGAGGTTTAAAATTAAGTATCTTTACGATGATATTATATCTTACGTGAGTATCATTGGCACTATTTCAGCTGAGCATGTTACGTTGAAGATATTACTCTGTTGTAAGATTGACGTATCACCTTTGATCCTGTTACCTGCTGTATGTAATGATAACAGGAGGAAGATAGTGACATTTCTCAACATTGTCACGTCTTTGTTGTTCCATCTCTTATAGCACAAGAGACAAGAACGTAAATAAGATGAAATACGAGGTAATATTATAGGTATTTAAACGTGAAATACAAACATCAAACAAAGTGAACGGTAGTGTTTTAGCTATTAAACACCCACATCATTATCAAAAGCCCATGTTTATTACACTTGATTTTTGGTTAGAATGTTGATAGTCCTCACAGATTTACAGTAGCTTACCGGCATGGACTACTAGGATACACCAATTTGAGGTTTGACCGTTTGATCTTGTGTGTATTATTAAGATGACGTCAGGTCGCCCTTTGACTTATATTAGTTATCTCTATATGTACCTATCCTGGAGTTAGATGAAGGTTGATATGTGGATGCACATCTTTTGTGATACCATCTACCGATCAGTTTAAAATAAGCCATGTGTACATCGTACTGCATAACAGACTGCTGCAAGTTTTAAAAATAGCAGTGACGAATGAATTTTATTTGGAAAAGTCAGCCTCGAAATAAATGCCATACGACTGCGGCCGGTTAGTGCCATTTCGCAATATTTAGTTATTCTCCACGTGACATTAGAGGATTGGGGTTATGTTGACTTATTCGTGAAAGTTTGTAAGTTTGCTTGCTTGAAAAGGGGTCTTTTTGTATGTGTTGTTGTAAAGATTTCCCATTCGCCAATTATGCCTGGAATATGAATTAAAGGTTGTAGAAAATGGTTGTGATAAAATACATATTGAACAAAATTACAAATTCTTGCTGCTATATAGACAAAAGGGTACGTAGAAGATACAGAGGGGGCGCTCAAAATTAAAAAAAAAAAACAGAAAGAGAAAACAATACAGTTATACATAGCAGTTATCCATACAACACTTCAGCTAAAAATAGAGTAACACGAGCCCCTCTTTATCCCGGGTGAGTTCAGGCACCCCAGAAAAGAATGTGACACTGATTTTTTATGTCACAGGAACTCGACAGTTACAGGTACATTCTATTATCGATTACGAAACAATTTTGTAAGAATACGCCTTGATCATGCAACATTTAACAAATTTATCAAAGAAAATCTTTAGTCATTTCTGCGGATATGGATTTGGGATAAGAACTGAAGGATTTCACAAATTCGTCTATATTATCTTTCATTTATTTATTTCTTGACTGCTATTTTGTTGTCAATTAAGACTGGAATTATGTTATGTTCCGATTAATGAGATTATGAACCTTAATGGGCTGGCAACAAATTTTGAAAATGAACCGCGAAGCATGAGATGACTATGACAATTATACATGGACAAAGCTGAGTGCAAGAAACTAATGAAAATATAGCTAGTCCACCCTTGAGTGATAGACCGGCAGTCCAATGTTTTATATATGTATTTGTCTAGTCATATAAGTTATGCATAGATAGATAGATAGATAGATAGATAGACAGACAGACAGACCATAATATATAAGCTACTTCCGAGCAGACATATACACACAGACGATTCCATCCTTTTCCCTTTGTATCTTAATTTCCAATGAACTTCCCGGATACTTAGAGCTTCCCTTTCTTATAAGAACACTTGTAATAGTTTTGATCTCCTTACTCCTCTTAGGTATCATTTTTACATTCATTCATACTTTTTCTTTACAAGACAGATCAAGGACAACACTATTATGTAATTCCTACCAAGGTAGAACGGCGGCTTTGGTCCGTCTATCATTTAAGTATCTGGGACATGAATTCACAGCAGTCCCATATTTATCAATACAAATAGAAACAAGATGTATATTTCCCTCGTATTTACTAATTGCCGTGGTATGTTTGTGTTATTGTGCTGTTTCATTATGATTATCAAAACTTGTTGTATGTGAGCAGACGTCTTTATGATACAGACAAACAGATATGGTTATGATGGTATTTCTACCACAGACTACAGATGTAATTATGTGTGCTATGATGGGATTCCATTATGAAGGTCTTGTACATGTTTGTCCTAGTATATAGTCGTGGGATATTAATACGGAATTCAGGAATATAGCAGACGGAAGTGGGCTTTGATCTGGTAGATTTCGTACTACAATGTCAAATACATGTTATTTTGTGTCGCACATTTCACGATTCGTGTCTAATGAAGCGATGTCAAGAGTGCCGCTAAACTATTATTATCGTTTAATTCGACTGAGGATCTCATATTTACCGTCTACCTCGCTTTTATTCACTCAGACGTGTTTGAAAACCCCTTCTTGAATCAGGTAAGGATATTTGAGATATTTTACACTTGCGGTTGGTTAAATATGCATGGTGCAAACATAAAAAGATGCACAATCGTTAAACTATAAAGGTGATGGAAAGAAGCAAGTTTTATCTGTGACTTCCGGTCCGGAGTTGAGGCGATTAGATTCGCTAGAGAATGATATTATCATCCACAAAGAAGAATACTTTATTTTAAGTAGAAGAATCTGTTAATACGCGCCAATGCACTACACAAAGCAAATAAATTTGTAACCGGCAGTAAATTCAATATTATGACAAATCTTACTGTGCTCGCAGTATGAAAACAAGCGCAGGTGGAGAGGAGATTGCATCAGCTAAATGACATCTGAGTTATATGACAAAAAAGGGTTTTAAAACTTTCAGAGGTAAGATTTGTACTAAAGTCACAAAAACGATGATCAAAATTTCCCCAGTAATAAAGTTATCAGGTAAGAGTTAATTCGACGACTGATATTCGTCTTTATCTTCAGATAACTGCATACGAAGAGAATACCTTTTTCCTTGTTTGATATTTTCTATACTGGTCTGTCACTAATTACGATTTTTGATTATCAGTGCCACGCGTCTCCTTGTGTTTTATGACAGTCCCACAAAGTCAGGTTATAGTGTTTCTTAATTATATTTTATTTCCATGTGCAGAGTACTACTACGTATAATATTTTAATTCTTAACAATCAAACGTATCTTACTTAACACAAAATTCAAAACTGATTTCTAAAGTTTCTTGATGAAGTTTACGTCGCTGTACATCATTACGCCGACGCAACCTTTGTCAAGTGATACCTCTAGCAATAGTGTTTTTTTTTCTGGTAATGCAAACGTTTTAGGTCCTATCACAAATAGCTCATCTGTTAAAAGAGGCAAAGTAAATGTTTAACAATTGCAGTATTACCATCATACGGTAATAGAATAAATGCATTATCCAATTTATTACGTCTCCTTAATTATGGCGAAAATCCATGGAATATAT
>JACSZP010013587.1:0-11505 GCA_016161895.1 Pinna nobilis | reverse complement strand
TAACCACTAGGCCACGGAGGCCCTATGAAGAATTTATATTTAAATTTTAAATCGTTGCAGGGAAGAACAACTATAACGTGTCATCTGAGATTGAGAAATTATCGTGGCGGGGTGTAATGGTGTGTATTGTTGATGAGACGATTGATCAAAAAACGGTAAGATTAACCAAGGAAAAGATGAGGTTGAAATATACGGCATATGTATATATTACTTCTTTTACAATTTTAAAAAAAATACTTCTTTTACAGATTAAAAGTTAAATTGAAAGTATTTCTTCAAGTCTTAGTTATTACGTTTGTTTCAAAACAAACCTCCTTTATAGATTTTAACCCTCTCCTAAAAGCAGATACCTAAAATTAATAAATGCAACAAAAGCATTTGCCACCCCAAGTACTGCATAAATGAAGAATTATGATCAGTATTTAGAAAAACACAACCTGATGTGAATATTCTTTAGTTTTTCGCATACTGATATTTATTACGAAAAACCTCGTTCACATGATCAAGCTATAGAGATCAAGGCGTGCGTGACCGGTCGACAGGAGACACTTTCTCCTCCAAGGCACCTGATCCCACCTCTGGCTATCCAGGGTTCTGTGTTTGTCCAACTCTTTTTTCTGTATTCCCTATATAACTTTTTAGATTAATCCTTTCCTTTCCCCTTTCATTTATTTATATCCCGTGGTTGTTTATTCTCTTTCGTTTTTACGATTGTTGAAAACAGAACCTGTTTGTTTTGTCCACCAAACATTCTTTTTACTTTTCGTTATTTCTATATTTCCTATCAACAAAATGTACTTATAAAACCACTGCGATACGTTTTCAGTACCCTGAGTATCTAGAACCAATTAGGAAATACCTGAGAGATCACGATCATATAATCTTCGTTTTCGGTCCGAGAGATGCAGTCAAAGACAAGAAATGCTTGGCAAAAAGCTTGGGGCGGTGGATCCTCTCAAGTATCGAAATTAGAGAACAAAATGTATGGCACATAGATGACCTTGACGCCATAACAACCATATACCAAGCATTTTATGATCACTTGAGTGATTCAATTGACCTTGTCCTGGGAACGTTGGCATCACCAGAAGCGAAAGAAAAGTGTACGGAGGAATTAGAAGGGATAAAGAATCACGTGCTTCAGCTGAAAGAAGAATGTTATTTTTCTTTTGTCAAAGATGCAAAATCAATTCCAGAGGATCTTCAAGAAATGCTTGTCAAGTAAGTAATAACTCAACCAAATCGTAAGACAAACGTCATATTAAAAGGATACATATGTTGTCTGTTCGACGAATGAAAACCTTGCATTTGTGATTTAATGACACATATTTTTTCTCTTTCCTAGAGGATAATCCCAAAGAGCTGAATTTCCTGCTAAACAACCATTTCAAATCGTTATACAGACCCTTTTGCCGTAACTGCAGTCCTGTAGCTTTGGTTGATAAAATGATGCATATTCACGGGGAATGCTGTCACGTCTATGGTTTTTGGGTATCTGCATCGTTTTGCCAACCAAAACCACAGGAACTCAGTTAGAGTTAAATGGTTCATTGAACTGTCCGTTCCGAGTTGCGAAATAATGTGTTTTCGTTCAAAACTTAGACTTTACGGGCTTGAATCTCCTCTAACAAGGGAGATATTTGAAGATACCACGAGGTCATTTAATCTTTTTTAAAATCGAAATACATTCAACACCATGGCAGAAATAGACAACATTACCAAAAGTTGTCAAATGAACAACAAATTCAACTTTGTTGGTTGGTTGTATTGTTGTTTAACTTCCTCTTCAAGAATATTTCACTTATATGGAGACGTCTCCGTGTGCCAATGACGGGCGACAAGTTTGCCTATGTTCAGCACTTATGGTCGTAGTGCAGAGAGGGTCCTTTAACATGCCGACACCTACTATGACACGGGGCCTCTTTGTTTACTATAACAGGGATCGAACACACTAACCACTAGGCTTTCCAATCGGGTTCGCAATTGTTATTCATGTTCTTCCCATGCTTGTACTATAAAGGACTTTAATTTAAATTTGAATAAGAGGCACTTCCTTCTTGTCGTTTTGGGCTTGTTATCCTTGTCATACTCAAGGTATTTCTAGATATTCAGTTTTCTCTTTGGATGTAATTGGCGACTGAGGTTAAGCTGTAGGTATATTTCGTATAGGCCTGGTGTTAAGTATTATTCACTTCATTTTTCAAACTACCAAGAACATTCTGTGTAACTTATTTCTGTGAATTTTCTTGTTCACAAATACGCATGATAAATCCCAATTGACTTTTCAAAGTTTTATATCAAATACTCAGTATAGCATTTGGGTCTCCTAATTCGAATGCTTGTTTTAAGAGTGTGGGATTAGCAAAAACGGAGCGGTTGGCTTCTGAGAAAGTAAAAGACCAAAACCCCGTGTCACAGCAGATGTTGGATATTTCCAGATCCCCCACTGCTTGATTGCCTTCCGAATCAGTCATGGTGAAACCGTTATGCCCTTTATCGGCATTCAACGACATTCCCGTGTTAGTAAAATATTATTGAATTGGGTGTTAAACAACAACAGCCAAATATTGCTTTAAATTACTGTTTCCGTTTATTTATTAAGTGATCTAATTGTATTTTCAGGATGAGCGGAGAGGGTGTCCACGCATATACGATGCAAAATGATACACTTCGTGTCATTGTCGAAAGGAAACATTTGAATCGTGTTAAACTTCAGTACCAGGACAAAATAGGAAAGTACACCAAAGTTCATTTCGTTCCGTTTGATGATCACAAAGTGAGTATTACCCCTCATCATAAACCAGGTGAACAGTTGTATATCGACAAGCACGACAACAAAAGGTATGGTACACTCGGTATTTATGGACAGTTGGAGAGAACAAGAGATATAGTAGCAGTTACAGGGGCCCACGTGATTACCAAAGATATGTCTGCGTTTGTGTCACCGGACGAAAATGCTAGCGGACATATAATCGAGCTCGGTCCGTGCATTTATTCTCCAAGGGACGACCAACCTTATCAGATAAATGTGACTGACATCGCTGTTATACGGGTCAAGCACTCGATTTTAGAGGTAATAGAACGAGAATTTCACCATGTAAATGTGGAAGTTTTCAACGGGAGTATAAACACCCTTCTACGTCAACGAGTGTTCAAAATTGGAGCAACTTCGAAGCATACGCAAGGGTTCATCAACAATCCCGATTTAAATGTTATGATAGGAGGCCGAATGATAAATCTAATACTTGTTAATGGTATTGGACAAGATAAATTCAGTGAACCAGGTGACAGTGGCTCGATCGTTTTCATGAAGCGGGGAGGAAAATATATTGCTATTGCTGTTGTATTTGGAAGTGAGCTAACACTTCCGGAAATCGACCCAAATTTAGCCGTAGTTGTAAGCTTAGATGATGCTTTACAGAAATTCAACCAAGATTCCAGTGAAAATCTTCAAATTAATCGTTTCTGATTTTGGAAATACTATCCTCAACATGGGGAATCTATTTTCTTACTGAGAATTTTACCATTTTCTGGATTATGAATAGTTCACCTTTGCAGTTACAGATTCTATATTTCATGATAAACTCATCTTAGTATGTTATGTCAACTTTTCGATGCGTTTGGACAGAAATATGCAAATACATTGTGCAGCCACTTGCAAAAATACATTTAGCAAAGATTGCTTTCATAAAAATTAGTTCTTCCTGAAGAATTGACAAGTCGTCCACAAAATTTGACTCAATCGTTGTACATGTCGTTGGCCATTATAGTGATTTATATATACAGTTCAATTGCAGATGGCTGGTGGTGTATTTCCGGGTAAACGTGTAACCGAGCTCTCTCCTCTACCAATAAAAACTGGATGTCACCACCTCACTGAAAGATTATCGAGTGTGGCTTAAAGGAAAAATCGAACTATATAGTGGACCGCAATGCGTTTAAATGACACCCTCGAAATAAGAGGTGTTGTCAAGATTATTCAGAATTATGTCCGCTACTTTTTCAATTCTTAGTCGTTGTGTCAAACGACTTGTTTACCTATAATATATTACTAGACAACTCACATCATTGTATTTCATAATAATTTCCTTCATTGCATCTATATTGAACGAACGTGTTCAATTTTTAATGCACTAACAGTGTGTCGCTTGAAATTTACAGAGGCAAATCGCTATACTTTAAGTTGGCGGTTGAATACATGAATGTCGGGGAACCCCTTTTAAGCCTATTTATGAAGGTTTTGTATAACTTGTTTCTGAAATTTCAACATAAAAACGATTGAATAAAATTGTGCATTTGTTTGTTTGCTCTTTAACGAACATAATATATCATTAAACAAGAGGTCCATGGGCCACAATACTCACATGAGTCACAATGACTATTATTGTTAGATAAACATTATGGGATTTCCTCTAGTTACTAAAACGTAGTTAAAGGTGACATTGCACATGCGTATCACAGTATTCCTACGCTATAAATAATTATATATTTTAGCCCACTGATGTTCCCTTACCCTGACCCCCTTGTCCCCCACATCTTTCAATCCATATAATGTACTGATACTTTCATATAAATTGATCAAACTTTGTTCATTCTGATATATCCTTGTTAAAATTTATGTTACACCTGGCCCATATTTAGATCCAACCCTGACCTTATAGGCAACCATTTGATGAAGGAACTTGAATCTACACACTATAACGACACCTTTGCAGCAGTTTTGTAATTTTGTCGACTAATTCTTGAATAGAATATTATTAAAGAAATATACATCAAATTTGTAAATTATCTCCCCTTGTATGTGTGCCAGAACCTTCCTTTGAATAAGCTTGACCCCCCTTAACCTTAGTATACTTTATGCCAAGTTTGGTTGAAATAGGTCCAATAGTTCTTGAGAAGGAAATGTAAATGTGAAAAGTTTACGACGACAACAGCCATGACAACGACAGACAACGGACACATTTTGATAAGAGAAGCTTACTTGAGCCTTTAACTCACGTGAGCGTGAAAGATAAGGTAAACAAGAGATTTGATGCCATGTAATGACATTGACTCAGCCAGTCAGTGACAGTCAGTGTAGTCTCCGTCATTAAGTCGTCTGCTGGTTTCGCGGGTACGACTTTCCTATTATATCGGGCATTTACGATGCTCACAGCTGAAGAACTGTTTTTTAATTATAAGACTCAGATATATTAAAATCCCGCTTGATTTTCATTACCCGGTTAAATGACTTTATAACTTACTTAACCCAGTTATTTTGAAAACCCTGTTTATTTGAAATAAAATGTCATTCCTCTATGGTTTCAATATATCCGGGTTATATTGTAATCCTTTATTCATCCTTGGCACACAATGTTAGAATTTATTATAACTATGGTATTGTCTTAGGTCAATCGGCATACAATCTGGTCACTAGTGTCAATGCAATATACAATTATTGCACAGAGATGAGGTCAATATGATGATTTAGGGAGTGATAAAATTTATATTGACCGAGGCCGAAGGCCGAGGTTGATATAGGTTTCATCACTCCATAAATCATCAATTTGACCGAATCATTTGTGCAATAAATGTTTTATTACATTCTTGAATATTCACAAGAAAAATAGTGTTCGACAAGAAGCATGGCCAACAAAGTGATAATTACTTAAATGTTTGAGTGATAGAGCGATTCCTCAATGTCATTTTATTACAAAGTTTGACTGACTGGTAGAGGGGAAAAAATCTACATTCTTTGAAATACATTATTGCTTTCTACTTTTACCTGATATTTTAAGCCAAAATGCTGGTATCTAGATCAGTGAATCCTTATCTAACGAACTGTACAATATCCATTAAAAGCGGTGCAATATGACGGTTTTCTGAACTGCGCGTGAACAGTAAACAACCAATGGGAAAGCTCATAGAGATCCATGAATATTCAAGTATGTAATAACATAAAATGTCGGTTTACCATCTGACAGAATGCTACAAATGAAATTAATAGAATTGATTTTGTGCTGTTTGATGAAAAGGAAAAAACTGTAAAAGAAAATTATTCACAGCATTTATGACTTCTGTTGAACAACAAATGTCGTCGTCCAATGAGATAAATAAGGACGAAATTCTTAAATTACTACTTTTTCTTCTGTACTAAAAATCTCAAAACCGTTTCAGAACTGAGGAAAACAGGTTTCACTACTTAACGTCAATACAACAATACATGTATAAGGAAAATTTCATGAAATGGTAACAGTGATCGATCTCACATTTCCTATACACAACCCAAAAATAAAACGTTAGGCGAATACGGAACTCTGGATATACCAGAGGTGGGATCAGGTGCCTAGGAGGAGCAAGCATCCCCTGTCGACCAGTCACACTCACCGTTAGATCCATATCTTGATCAGGTAAACTGAGTTCTATGTAGCCAAAATAAGCGTGTAAATAACGGCCTGTCATATCATGTACCGGAGAAGTGAAAAATCTTTATTATAGATGTTCTTATTTTGTTGAAATAAAAACTATAAAACTTCTTAAATATCTAGTCTCTTATTGGCTCTCGCCATAACTCTGTACTATGTTTTACAAGTATGTATGTAACCATGATCAGTTCATCTCAGTTTCATTCTTTGCCATAGATTTCTATAGGGAGATTTTAATTAAATCAAAAGAACTAAAACTTCACGATCTGGTAAAGTAGAATTGATACGTGTACCTAAAACTAGTTTTCGGATCTAAAAATGCGCCTTGTGTTGGTCTTCTCTAAGACGCCATGCTCTAATATACTTATTACCTGGCTTGTAACATATCTTTCGGGGATCGAAAATAACGTTGCCGAGATCGAAAGAGAGATGGACCGTATTTTGACAAAATTCTGAGCGACGCCGATGAAAAATTGCTCAGTACATAAATCATGGGTGACGGAGCAAGTTGATCAGGAATCGGATTCTTAAATTGTAGAACTTGCTATATGCAAAAGCGATTAATGTACTAAATAAAATTGCAGAGGCATTGAGGAATGTTCGCAATGTCCTGACAAAGAGGACAGCTCTAAATGAGACCAGGTATCCGGAAACTTCGACGCCCCCTTTGAATGAGGTAATTTGAGATTATGTTTGTCAAAGAAAAACTAGGCCACAAAGGATGCAGTTACAACCTCTACGCTACCCTCATAACCTTGAAACTGGCACTGTTAATTGCCTCCAAATATTGCAACAAGTCGAAACATTACTGCTTAACAAGTAAGACCCACCTAAAACAATTAAATATACCAGAAAAAAACTATCACGTAGAAATAATAGCCCCCCCCCCCTCCCCATTCACGTTTATGTTTTGGCAAGTATTGTCTAGAATGTGAGAGAGCAGTTGGGTTTTTCCTGTTGGAATAAACAAGATCGCCTTTAATTTGCAAAATTGGGTATAGGTCTCACTTTCAACTTACCTTGGTGTTGCCTCTTCCCTGCAAATCCAAGCAAAGCATCAGAAGTGTATCCTTAGATACTCAGACTGTATATATTCGACATCTTTTTTTAATTGGCAGGAACCGTTGCTTAATATCTCGATCAAGAGCATTTTACGTGTGTGCAGAAGTAACGGATGTCTGTGGAGGTTTTCAGATAATGACCTATGTTGGATATCTTTGGTCATAATAAGCAGTACCCACTGAGATTTTTAACCTGCCAACACCACATTTGAATGTCTCATTCGAATGACAGAAAATTCGCAATGAATCTGGAACTTGAATCCACGATCCTTAGTGGTAAAGACTCTACAAATCTGTGGCTGTCTCCCGTGTTAATGTATACATGTACTGTGGTGTGAGTATGTATGGAAATATGTGGCATCTGACAGGAAAGCTGTTTGTCCTTCTGATTGGCCTGAGGAACCAACGACCAATGTCACACAATGTGTGGACAGGATTAAGACTCAGTACAGATAAAAAGCCTTGATAATCGAGTATAAGCCAAGCCTCGAATACCTATTTTTGGAATTTGATGGCCCTTCGGATATAACCTTGAATGTTGGAAAATTGAAGCGCAAGGTCGAAAGTAAGATTCGTACGTAGTACGGTTTTGCTATATCTGGAGTTTTATTTTCGGAGTCACCATGACAACTGGATCTGTATACAGAAGTCGATGGTGTGCAGAGTACCACTTGTAATTGCGAATTAACACTGGTGAAATTCCATTAGTCATTATGTTTAAGAGCCACATTCAAAAGTAACAAATTGTTGGTTGTACGTATTCTCCTTTAACGTTGTACTCAGGAATCTTTCTTTAATATGAAAACCGTGTCACGATGGAGAGCGCAAAATATGCCTATGCTTGGCATTCGTGGTCGTAGAGCAGGGAGGGTTCTTTAAAGTGCAAGCAACTTCTGTGGCACGGGACCTCTGTTTTTACTATCTCATTCGAAAGACGAGAACAGCATGGCATGGATTCAAACCCACGACCTCACCATCAGAGGGCGAACTCGGTAACCACTAGGCCACGTCGGATCCGTGGAGAACAAATAACTCCAAAGTGAAGTCTAGCATAACGAGCTGCACTTGCTTGTGGTCAGTTATAAAAAGATAATGTACCCATTTACTTTACTCTACTGGGGCCTCCGTGGCCGAGTTGTTGGCGTGTTCGATTCCCGCAGCGCCACTCCGCGGTTGGCCGTCCCCGTCTTTCGGTGTTGGCACGTTAAAGAACCCTCCCTGCTCTACGGCCAGCAGTGCCAAGCTGAGGCAAGAATTTGTCGCCCTTCACCGGGATACGTCTCCATATGAGTGAAATATTCTTGAGTGGGACGTTAAACAACGACGCAACAACAACAACAACTTTACTCCTCTTAATGAATACATGAAAGAACTTTAATTACTTTAAAAGCACTGGCACTGATGATGACTTCTCAGGGTTGATAGACATCTATGTCTATGACAATACAATCATTGTTGTTGTATCGATTTTTAACATTCAACTCAAGAATCTTCCACTTAATTGGATACAAAAGAAAATACTGGTTGAGTGCTAAGTAATTTGATATTTGCTCGGATTTTAACTTCTTATCCAAATCATATTTACATACGATAGCTGCTAATTGCTGTGTTATTCAAAGGACAAGGAGAGATACCAGCTCCGGCAAATTTGACTCGAACCTACAACCGTAAGGTGTTAAGGTGGACAAAACACCAAAGTTCCACAACAGGTCTCTGCAATATGACTCCTAAATATCTGTTTGCGAGGATAATTGAGAAGAACAAAGAGTAATAAATATATATTTATTGTATGATAATAACCTTTATATAAACATAATGATGCAATGGTATGTATGTATTAACTGAAGCTGTACTGTTCATGCAATGGTATGATAAATCAACACAAATATACGTTGGTGAAAAAAAAAACAGAAATTGTCAATTATAATTTTGTACTGGATTTATCTCCCTTTTGCCCTGAGCAATTGTTCTAACGGATACATGAATAAGTAACGAGTGTTACACATTGCATGTTACATAAAACCCTCCATCTAAATCCAATATACACATAAATTTCAACTAATAAATTAAGAGTGTTTTAGTGCATGTATATTCAGTTAAATAATTCTACCAATTTTATTAGTCGGATTTTCTTCTTCGAGAAAAAAAAATCGGAAACGATCAAATGCCTTTGTTTTTTGACACCTGAAGACGAATAATTCTTTATGAACGAACTTCTGCTCGCTCTATATCAGCCAAAATTGTTGTTTTTTAAGTCACATTTGACAACATTTCAGTCATACTGCGACGGCAAGTTTTCATATGCAGGTGGGAAAATTCGGATACAATAAAAATGAATTCTCTGTAAGTAGAGACCTTTAACCTTTGGCAACTAAACCATCAGTCTTTCTAAAATTATCAAACGAGGGTCAAGCCAAACTCAAACCTGCGCTTTCTAGGTCAGGGATTAAATGCTTCAAGTCAAAATTCCTTAGCACTTCGGGCAACATTCGGACTGATGATCAAGTGGGCTGATTAAGGAGCTTATCACTTTTTATTTCAAATGTGCAGGTAACCCAATCATTATTAGGTCTGTAGGAAGGCTGTAGATATACTCTACCAATCAGTTTAAAAATGTACAATGCATCATCGTAAATATGTTAATCAATTAGGGTACAAAGAACATATAATAAATATACAAAAATATTAATTACTGGCAAGTTTACAATGTACACATGTACTCGTGTACCTTTTAACGTATAAGGTATATCTCATAAACCTAGGAGAGATTAATGTTATAGACTAACAAATCATAAAACTGATATGAATGTACAACTATGGCTCGCTTGCTGGTAATTGTATCGACAAAAGGGAATATGAAATGGAAAGACGAAAGTGTGATGAATTAAGTGATACATACAATCAACAAAAAAGGCATTGACTTTTATCAAATGATGTCGAATTAATCAAATGTCAGTGCGTTTCCTTACAGAACGATAATTAAACGGCTTACATTTTCGCTTGAGATATTTTATTTTTATCTAAGAGTTATTGCCCTTTGCATAACTTCATTTTATTTGTATCTGCATACACATTTCATAGAGCTTTTTAATAAAATGTTTAGAATTTATCAACTGCAAATTTATTTCCTAAAAAGGTGACGAGTGTTCTATGTCTGCCTTCGAAGAATATATAGTTGAAGCAGGATATATTGGTACATAAGAGGATCGTTTTTCTTCAAATAAACAAGGTTTTCAAAATACCTAAGTCAAAACAATAAGAGGTTTTTCAGCTGGGAAGAATATATCGATTCAAATTTAAATATATCTATATCTTTAAATATATAATTTATATATCTAAAACTTCAAATTAAGTGAGTTGAGTTGTAATTCGAATACTTCATCACAATTAGAAATAACAAAAATAACGGAGAAACTCATACGGAACAACTATGAGTCTTTCAAAAAAGTGACAAACGTCAAATAAGAATGAGGTCAAGCCTCTAGGACAAATAATTAGAATTTTGTACAATAATCACGTATGGTTTATCAGTGAAGGATAAACTATTTATGACTAACTGTTAACTTCACTGAATTATCATCAGAAAATATTTAAATATCACAACACTGAAGCCAAAACAGTAAATCCATTTCCTGAATACATAAACTAATTGTCTAGCTACAATGACACTATGACAAAAAAGGTAATGGAAACTTGTATGATGAAACATTTATTTTTAGTCCAATTCTCGTTCTCTATCTTTCAATCTGTATATTCATATTTCCCATTCACTCAGTCTTATTTACTTGTGTTGGCTAATGTTTTACTAACAAACAAACAAAAATAACTAAATACAAAGCATTAAGTCATACCTTAAATATTCGACAGAGGATTGGAACATACAAATTTGACTTTCAAAGAAAATCGGGGTGATGTCACCAAGATGCCAGTGAGGAACTCAACACCAATCTGTATTCTTGACACTTTAGGTCATAGATTAGAGAGGTCGCTTTAACACCGCGTGGGATCGAAACGTCGGTACTGTGATTCCAGATAGCATG
>JACSZP010013582.1:0-16252 GCA_016161895.1 Pinna nobilis | reverse complement strand
CTATATTCGAGAGAAGGAAATGTTTCCTTTGAGAAAAAGGGCATATGTCCTGTGTCCAAGTAAGAAGGAGGTATATCCTGTGTTGGGAGAATATGGAGCATCTCCTTTGTTCGGGGATTAGACGTATATCCTGTCTCTTAGAATATGAAGTAGCTTAAGTGTCCGGGAATACATTAGCAATTAAATGTATATATTTTATCCGGGAAAGAAAAATATGCTCTGTTTTCGGGAAAAATATAAGAAAGTATCCCATATGAACAAAAATAGACATCGATATAATAAACTTTTCTTTGTTCCGGAACAGCAAGTATCACCTGTACCCTGGGATAAGAAGTACCTCGTGCTTTTTTAATAGGAAATTTCACCTGTCTACAAACGTACATCATTTGAAACTCCTGGAGAAAATTCACAAAGCATACTATGGTGAGTACATGGTCAATTATTCTATTTGCTAAAATACCATGTATTGTATTCATATAGTTACATTACAAATAAGGTGGTGTAACATTACCGAAAAAACAAGTGGTCGTAATGAAGATTTTAGTGGATTACCAATGAAGTGGTCGTAACGATCATTTTAGCGGATTTCCAATGAAGTGGTCGTAATGAACATTTTAGTGAATTACCAATGAGTCGGTCGTAACGAACATTTTAGGTGATTACCAATGAAGTCGTAGTAAAGAAGATTTTATTGGATTTCCAATGAGGTGATCGTAACGAACATTTTAGAGAATTACCAATGAAGTTGTCTTAATGATCATTTTAGAGAATTACCAATGAAGTGGTCGTTTTGAAGATTTACGTGGATTACCATTGAAGTGGTCGTAACGATCATTTAAGAAAACTTCCAAAAAGTCGGCCGTAATGAAGATTTTAGTGGATTACCCATGAAGTGGTCGTAACGAACATTTAAAACAATTACCAATGAGTCGTCCGTAATGAACATTTTCGTGGATAACCAATGAAGTGGTCGTAACGAACATTTTAGAAAATTACCAATGAGTCGGTCGTAATGAACATTTTAGTTGATTACCAATGAGGTGGTCGTAACGATTATTTTAGTGGATTACCAATTAGTCCGTCGTAATGAAGATTTTAGTGGATTACAAATAAGTCGATCGTAATGAGGATTTTAGTGGAATACCAATGAAGTGATCGTAACGAACATTTTAGTTAATTACCAATGAGTCGGTCGTAATGAAGATTTTAGTGGATTACCAATGAGTCGATCGTAATGAGGATTTTAGTGGAATACCAATGAAGTGATCGTAACGAACATTTTAGTGAATTACCAATAGGGTGGTCGAAACGAACATTTTAGTGAATTATCAATGGGTCGGTCTTAAATAACATTTTAGTGGATTCCCAATTAAGTTGTCGTAACGAAAATTTTAGTGGATTACCAATGAAGTGGTCGTAACGAACATTTTAGAAAATTACCAATGAGTCGGTCGTAATGAACATTTGAGTTCATTACGAATGAAGTGGTTGTAACGAACATTTTAGTGGATAGGTAATGAGGTGGTCGTAACGGAAATATTAGTCGACTCCCAATGAGTTGGTAATTACGAACAATATCTTTGATAGCCAATGAGGGGGTCATTACGAAAAGTTTAGTGGTTTACCAATAAGGAGATTGCAACAAAAAAGTTTTTAATGATTGCAAATACTATGAATTCCAATCTGTATCGAGTTAGGAAAAGAAACATGCACTAAGTTTTCGCTGCAAAATATTTTCATACAGAAACTGATTCAGATTTATATTGCATTTTTTAAAGGAATTTTACAAAACGTGTTTCAGGACAGATCATTAACTGACAATCCTCCTCTGTGACGTGAAATTCATCCCCCCATCGACTCTCGGCGATGACAAGGGGACGTTGACCTTTGTACTCTTTGGAACAAAAGCGATCGACATTCTTTTTAATTCTTTGGAATAACAGTAATTCTTCAAAGAAATCTTCACCCTCTGCCTGGATTTGACTCCACAATCTTTTGAAAAAGAATTGATACAAAGCTGTATCTGTTTTTGCTTGTGAGTAATAATACTTTCTGTGCTCTGGGGTGATATAAAGCCTCAGATTCTTCATTTTACTATTGTTCTGTACATTGAAAAGTATATGTTTTAACCCCCAATTAGGAACCTTCTCAGAAGTACTAATGATTCCTCAAAATATTCAACGATTATAACAAGAGGAATCTCCCGGTCAAGTTTACCCAAGTAGCTGAGTACGGCTGTTTCATTATAAGTATTTAGAAGTTCTTTTAGGAATCCGTATTCCAGTGACATCATGTCATATACTCGATATGTTTCGAGATGCTTTAGAATAGTCATCAATGGATCATTGGTTTTATCAGTCAGTCGGATTACTAACTCTCTTCCGAAATATTTCACTGAAGACAGAAAATGTTCAAATGGATCCCTTACAATCCCAATGTATACAGTATCCCCTGGCATATATTTCTGAAATACTGCCTGATTGTAAAACACGTGACAACACCGTAAAACACAAGTAAATAGGCAATACATTTTAATTCTATCTCACTTCAAACATCAGTCTTTTCTTGATATTAGTCCGCTAAATAATAATTCATTTTATTGTGAACACACTCTTTCATACAGATTTCCCAATATTTACCAGTTTTTGTTTTCCACTTCTCCCCTATTTAAACCATGCTAGTTGGTTGTATTACGTCCCGCAACAGCCAACAATGGTTACAAGTACATTGTACTAGAAACGCTATAGTACTGTTGAAACTTTGAATCCAATTTCTTCATTTTAAGCATATAGTTTACTCCGCAAAACAGTTTAATGGTCACGAGTGGTTAATTTGGTTTTCCGTGGCTATGCCTAATTTTTCAGCTGTGCTTACTAATAGAGACAGCTGCAGTCTTACTAAAATCTGACCACTTTTCATACTTTTTGCACCTCGCCAATTTGATTAGAGAAAGACCTCTTTCATCTTTTGCAAAACCCATTCGTTGTCGTGTCATGTCTGAATTCAAGAAAAATGCTTGGTGCCACGTTTGTACGAAAATCAACTATGCAGGGCTAAAAGCATGAAAACACATGTGGATTCAACACGATTTTTTTTATTCGAGCTATATTATCGTGTAAATTTGCGAGATAGTCATTATCCATACGTTTTCCAGGTCCCAGATATTCGCTTCGACATTTTAAACATGCTGAGATGATATTTCGTTTACAAAATAGAGATTCAATGAATTATATATGACTTCAAGACTGGAAGGCGTGCACACTTCCAAATATTAATTTGAATAATAACAAAAACAATATTTTACGTTTTGTCTCTCAAGGCATTGTCATATTTACTAGTCGGGCCTAATTTACCACCACACCACGTCTCCATATGAGTGAAGTATTCTTGAGTGGGACGTTAATCAACAATACTATACCACTACTAT
The DNA here is from genome assembly GCA_016161895.1 of Pinna nobilis. NCBI lineage: Eukaryota > Metazoa > Mollusca > Bivalvia > Pterioida > Pinnidae > Pinna > Pinna nobilis. The sequence goes on along the minus strand of JACSZP010013582.1, from coordinate 12,825 downwards.
CAATTTTGAATTGTTTTTTTTTATATCTTATTTTATCTGGTTTTTTGTTCTTGTTGTATTGTTGTTTAACGTCCCGCTCAAGTATGTTTCACACATATCATATAGGAGACGTCACCGTGTTCCGATAAAGGGCGACACATTTTGCCTATGCTTGGCACTTATGGTCGTAGAGCAAGGAGGGTTCTTTAACGTGTCAACACCTACTGTGACACGGGACCTCGGTTTACTGTCTCGTCCAAAAGACAGTGACGGCCAACCGCTGAGTGGCGCTGCGCGGATTCGAACCTCGGACCTTTCGATTCAAAGTCGAACACGTAAACCAGTCGGCCACGGATGCCCCATCTCTTCCTTTGTACAAAGCCTGTCAAAAGCCTTTGGACTTTTAGATGTCAGGAGAGCTAAACATGTTTTCTTTTTCAACATGCCGCATGAAATCTTATGTTGGAATGGATACGTCGACAAATTATAATGCCTCTTTGTGCGACATGGGAACTTTTTCCTGTAAAATTTACACTAATTTCTGAAACATTTACACTTTTTTCTGTAAAAATTACATTTTGCTGTAAATTTCATACTTTTTACTGTACATTTAGACTTTTCTGTAAATTTACACCTTATTCTGTGAATTTTACATTTCTTTCTGTGAAGTTAAGCATTAATCTTCTACCATCGGTTGATGTTGAGACATATTCAGTGGACAAATAGATAGTTGATCAGCATTATTTTTTGTGGGATTATTCCAATCAGGGACTGAAATTCAGCGAGATAATTTGATGTTGGTAATTTTTTGTTGTTTAATGACCACACTTTTTTTTTGGTATAGAGACGTCGCCGGATGTCTGACACAGGCTTCAAATACTGGCATATCGGCATTTCAGACCGTTGCGCATAGCGAAGCTATTATAATGCTTGCAACTTCTCTGAAACGTGGATTTGGACATTAGAGATTCATTATTTATTAAGATTCACATTTTCTGCATCCAAAACTTCCGCGCCTCGCTCCACTGCTACATTCCTTAACCATCCGGCTGCATCTCAATTCATAGGCTTACCTTGGGTCTGGTTGTTACATAACTAATGTTTGTGGCATAGAACTCGAATAGAAACTATATCACTGAAATATAGTGAAAATCTCTGGACAGCACTACTTTCTTTAAAAAGGTTTATGGTCAAATGCATAGACACCCTTGGTTACGCATTTAAAATTTGTCTTGTAATGGGCTTCGTTATGGGATTATTCCATAGGTCATATCCAAAAGGGACAAAGTAAAGTAAAAGAGGAGTTTAAAATTTTAAGTCCAAAGTCAGTTTGGCATACCGATGAATATGGTCAACTTTCAAGATATTGATATTTCAGTCTAATAAAACTCTATATAGATATTAAGAGGGGAAGACAGCAATGTCGCCTCTCCCCCAAATATATCAACCTCCCTTACAAAACTACCCCCTGTAATTGTTGCTTTTTCCAATACGAAATAACTTGATATGTTGATTTGAAAAACTTTTTATTTAGAGATGAATATGCTAGAAAGCACAGATGATGCATAAGAAAAGCATACATACGCAAACCAACATGGAGGAAAAGTGTAAAATTTACATTTAAATCTGTCAAATTTACAGAAAAAAGTATAAATTTTATAGAGAAAAGTAAATTTTAACGAAAAAGTGAAAATTTTTAGAAAAAAATGTAAATTTTACAGAAAAAGGATAAAATTTACAGAAAAATGTTAAATTTAAAGAAAATGTGTAAATATTACAGAAAAAAAGTTTAAAATTAAAAATAAAGTGATTTGTCAATCTTCCTGATACGCTTCCGAACGGGACAGACTGGTAGAAGATAAAATTCGATTTGAGAACGGATAATGAACAATAAACCTGTAATTAAGAGTCGTTAGCATGACATAACAGGAACCAAGCAGAATGGAGAATAGAATAAGGTACAAAAAACTATTTTTAGTAATTTTCTTCACATATACAAAATAAGACAAATCGTGTGGCAATTGAAAAGGAAACACATAGACTTTAGTTAATCTGATGATTTATTTCTCACTAATCAATTACTAAATTAAAAAAGGAAAAGAAAATCAATGGTGCGTTACATTCTTAGAAGGAAACCGATTATTTCCTTCCAGTATAACCACTGCACGCCGGCACATTGATTGCGTAATCGCATGCTGTTATTGCTTCATTAAATGCTAATCCTGACGGGCAGGGTTCATGGAATCCAAGGCTGCTCGCACACTGGTAGAAATATCCACAATCCGAAGGATCTCTGTAGTGTCCGTCAGATCTCGAAAGACAGAATGTATTCGCTGCGGCACCTGCAATAACCAATGGTTGGTTATTTAATGATAGACTGTTTCCTGATAACAGTATTTTACAAGAGTTATTTCCCTTCGGCGGCCATATTGTATGGCAGTATGTGCATTTTTCTTAATAAATCAACCAAATTTAATGAAGTATACTAGGGTATTCATTGTTTAGAAAACTTTTATTTGGGCTCAAATATTTATTTCAGGTATTCATTAGTCTAAACAACTAATTTGATGAAAATTACGATGTCTCTATCATTACTACAGTGTAATCAAATTTGGTTTCACAAGAAAAAAAAAGTTTCCATGTTGCCATACAATATGGCTGCCTAAGGGGAATAAATCTTGCAAAATAAAACTTATGGAAACCCATCTATTTCGACAATTTGATGTTCTTGTTGTAATTGTTGCTGATTATTTACATTTATTTATGCATATTTTATGGGCAATATGTTGGTTGGTGTTATCTAATGATACAGACTTGTTTATTTTTAATTTTTATACTTTTTTATTATTTTTTGGTATCAACACAAATTTATATAATATTCAAGATAACTTGTAGTTGTTGTGTTGATTTAGGTGTGCTTACATTAAATTTTATTATTATTGTATTTTTAATAGATTTTTCACTTTTCTTTTTGTCTGTATCACTACAACTTTATAAACATATAATATTCAAAATAATTTTTTGCTGTTTTTGTTGATTTTGGTTGCTGTTGGTCAACAATTTTTAATCATAAATGGTTTACAGAGTTTTTGGATTTTAAATTTTGCTTTTCGGTTATATCTACATAACTTAGAGGAAATACATTATATCCCGCTTAATGACCAACTGAATTGAAATTATGCGTCTTATGTGAACTAAATGTTTTTTGTTTTATTCTTATTTTTCACTATGTAATTCACCAAAATTAAGGGACTATTTGTAATAAGTGACCCATTCCCCGTCCTCCTTTTGACAATCTTTTAGAAAAGTTTAAAGTAACTCATTAAATCTTAAAACTATGAATTTATCGGATATATACCATGTCTGTCAAAATGATGGGCCTTTTATACAGTTTATGCGGCGTTACATCGTTTATATAAAGTATCCGACATGAACTAATTTAGGATCCCTGATAAAGTGTCTATACTTTAGCACAAACTTAATTGTATTGATTCAATATCAACGAGGGAAGAAGACAAAGAATACATGTATGGTATGGTATTGTTGTTTAACGTCCCATTCAAGAATATTTCACGCATATGGAGACGTCGCCGTGTGCCAGTGAAGGGCTACAAATTTTGCCTATGCCCGGCACTTACGGCGGTAGATCAGGGAGGGTTCTTTTACGTGCCAACACCATCTGTGACACGGGGCCTCGGTTTTTACTGTCTCATCCGAAGGACAGGGACGGCCAACCGCGAAGTGGCGCTGACGCGGCTCGAACTCGGATCTTCCGATTCGCAGTCGAACACAAAAATCGGAGGCCCCAGGAATACATGTAGCGTGAAATTATACAAATATTACCGATAGCCGGGTTGTAAGTTGGTGGTGGTTGAGTGGGTCCATGAGTCCATTGAGGTGTTGGACTTGTAGTCACATGAGGTCTAGTCGTGAAAACCGGTGGCTGCGTGGCTGGACTTCCGGTTCCTTGGTTGGAGCCGCAGTTGACGTTTCTAGGCCAATCACAATATTTTGAACTGGGGTTAAATAAAAGCCCAGATGCGCATGCTACTTCGAAGCTCTGTGTTCCTGCGCAAATGAAATAAACGTCACAGTTGGATGGATCGGCATAAAATCCCGGGTTTCTTCCCTTACAATCAAATCTGTTTGTGCTGCCAACATGATGCGTAGTCGTTTGTGGTACTGAAAGTGGTTATTTGAGAATCTATTATACATTCATCATAAGAGAATAACACGAATACATGGAAATTCAATGATAAAAAGGGGTTAAGTAGAAGATACCACGGGGCAATCCCAATTCAATACGTTAACGACAGACAATACCGTGGCCGAAACAAAAAGGAGACAACACTACAAACAGAAATACACAAATACACTTATAACTAAAATAGAGCAACAAGAACCCCACTAAAAGCCGGGATGAGTTCAGGTGCTCTGGAAGGGCAGGCAACTCCTCTCGTCATTTTCACATCAAAGATATCTTAAAAGTACCCCAACAAATTGTCTGTAACAAAGAATTTGAAAAGGCTTATGTGGACCTTAAGTAGCCGAGATATCTTGATATGTGTATTTGTTTCTGCGACAACGTACATAATAAAAAGTAATCTAGGGGTCAAACTCTAGACTGACAATTTCCTATTTACTGACCGTCGCGTAAAACTGAAAGCCAGAGATCCCCCTTTCAATGTTTCATCTAACAGGCTTAATTTTTTCCCACTAAATATAGAAAAATCCTATGAACTAGAAATAAGTTATTGTCAAAATGTATTTTATCGCACTGCCGCAATTTATTTAACTTACATTAAAAGTAACAGTAAAAAAGGCAAAAAGACAATTGCTCTGACATATTGCTTGAAAAAATGAACTAATACTTAATCAGTGACTTGTTTACCTTTTGTTGTTGTTGTTTTTTGTGGCGAAACCGTAGGCTGATTTGTAGGAGCTTGTGTTGGCGCTGGCGTTTGTGCTGGTACCGAAGTCATACCAGGTCTCTGTGTCTGTGTTGGTTGTGTTGTCATTGGAGGAGCATTCGTCAAACTGTAAAGTGACATATTCATCTGAATCTCGAATATCTCCAAACAAAAGACAAAAATATTGGTGACATTTATCAAACATGCGTGATGGTATGGTATCTGACGATATTATAGTTTAACGCCTTACTTAAGGATCTTTTACTTCTCTTTGCCGGTAAAGAGGGACAAGTTTTGTCATGCTCGGGAATTAAGACCGTAGAGCAGGGAGGATTCTTAAAAGTGCCAACACGGGACCTCGGGCTTTACCGTCTCATTAGAAAGACGGGGACAGCCAAACGTATTCTTAATCGGAGTCGAATCCCGTTACCACGAGGATTTCTTTCGCAACTTGAGGCGGAAGACGAATATCTACCACGACTGCTAAGTGTTAGGTATTTTTATTTTCCTGACAGGATGAGGATCTTGGGGCGGGGTGGCTAGGAGGCTTAAGATCCCTCAATGATGTTGCAAGAATTAAAAACTTGAAAATTGCAAGTTTTGCAGGTTATTTTATTGATAGGTTGAAATTTGCATTCTACATCAGATAAGTAAACAATTCTAATGAACAACATATTTAGTATGAATTGGAAAACGAATGAGATGATTATTTTAGATACATATAGTTATATATCAATACTCTTTGTTGTTCAAAGTCTGATCACTGATTAATTGGTAACTTGGCCATAGCGCCGATCAGAAATTAATCTTATATGTATTGCATCCCATACGTTAGAAAAATCTACCACACTTTGCAACCATTTGCTGCTCTGAGCCAAATTTAATTGTTTGAAAAAGACGCCCCCCATTTTAGCATTAATACAGTTCGGTTTGATGCAGCGACTAGTCGTTTCCTGTTCTACAAAATATCTTAAATTTATCACTCCTAATGCTTGTGAATTCACCTTCCGTTGTAACAGGAAGCCAGATGCAGTGCGGCACAGATTTAAGCCCGATATCTAACAAACAGAATGCGAGCACGCTAACCACTGGCTCACGACGGTCTATTGATCAACATAAGGTTAGGGTCTATTCATTACATTTGACCATTAAAACATTTAACTTGACGTTTCGTCGCAAGTCTTTGGGTAGCAACGTTTGAACGAACCACTCCGGTTCGAAAATAGTCTATTCATAGGAGAGAAAAGAATGATAACAAACCACAAGGAATTTGAATATAACACGCGCAGATTTATGTAAAATAGTAATTGTGAAATCATTTTGATTTGCTCATACTTTTTTTCATTCATCACTGGCATCATAGTATTTGTATGGACATGCATTTTGATTTTAAAAAATAAGGTGTCATCCAATCGGGTCCGTACCTTTGTATATTGATATAAGCATTCTTTTATATAAAAATCAATTTGACCTCGTTTGTTCGTTATCAAAGTCGAGTAAAAGTCATCTATCCGATTTACCAAATACCTACATGGAAATATACACATGCATGTGTATAAATGTACAGTATAAACTTCTAAATACGTTTGTTAAGTGGTCGTTCGGATCTGCTCTATTAATTACATGCAATTCTACTATAACACACGTGATACGGCTGTATAATCGAGGCTGCAGTTGATTAAATATATCGACAAACCAAACTTTGATAATCACTTCCGAGCGTTTTGATTGGTTGATACAACTAAATTATGACGTCGTAAATTTACGCCATTATATTTGACGTCAAAATATTAAATTGGCTTACATTATGGTGGGAACTGAAAAAAAATCTTCTTGACGTTTTCAATACTTTGGTATGTAAATTTATCTCTTGTTAAGGTAGAAATGAATTTCACAACTCTTTTGGATTGTAGAAATAAATAATTCAACACTCTATTTTCACAAATTTTCGGCCCCTTGGCCTTTATTTATTTGGCCTTGCTTATTTTCACATCCGTACATATGCCATGAAGAGTTTCATGTAAACTCTTCATGGCATATGTACGGATGTAATAAGCACATTATGTAAAAGTTACTGTCACTGTCGTCGACCACTTGATAAAGGCCAAGGGGCCGAGATTTTGTGAAAATAGAGTGTTGAATTATTTATTTCTACAAGGAAACTTCCCTCTGGAGGACATTGGATTATATTTATATTATTATTACACTCTTTTGGATTGATTATCATGTTAATCCAACTTTCGTTAGTTAATTTTCCAAATTAACCATCTCAAGTTGGATAAACATGATAAATAATCCAAACTTATTGTGTAATCTCTATTAAGTAGTATTCAAATTCAGATAAAGGACAGAAATTAGCTGGGGAAAATGTTTCATCAGCTGGTTAAATTTCAACCCTCAATTATAAATAACATAGTTTAGAAGTAAGGGCAAGTGTTACAGTACGTTAATAAACAATGTTACTTTTAAGAATGAAATGATCCTCAGGATAGATAATCTTGCTTCAAATTTGCAATGCTCTAAGGCTAGGTTACAATATATCCAGAATATTTCCAGAAGGCTCTATTATATTCAAACATCTGTTAAATTTAACCAACTGTTGAACATCTCAGCGCGGAACTACAAAATAATTATGAAAATACCATGACCATATATACCTCATTTGTTTTTGCAGTGAGACAAGATTAGATACCTTTTGTGTTAAAGATATACAGAAGTGTATTATTTATAGTTATACTCACACTGGGCCGCCGTTAACACCATTTCTCAACTGTGCGTTGATAGCTTCAAGAAGTGGATACGATCCACCTTTACAATGATTATTGAAATCATCAAGATCCAAAGCCCATACCATTATTCCACCAAGATGTTTTTGCATTGCGTATTTAGTCTGGAACAAAATCGAATGATATTCTAACTTTTGAGAGCAAAGAGATAAGTACTATGTGACCTGCATATTGAAATATCATTGTTCATAAAAAGAATATTATGTTAATAAAAAATTGATTCGATAGAAGGAAAACTATCGCGATAACAACTATAAATCAAGCAGTGATGAATTGGCTATTAACTAATGATATATACTTTAGATAATTTCTGTGGACATGTTTGAAAATTACATCTATTTTTGAAGACAATAATAGTTCGACAACAACAAAACAATGACATCCATAATGATGATGATGATGACGATGATAATAAATAAAAATTTAATAATAATAAAAATAATGATGATGATGATGAGCCCCTCTCCTGTTTACCAGTGTGACTTATAATTGTATCAATACTGATACTTTCCTTTTCATATTGATATACGCTCATTGATTTGTTTACGTTTAGATAACTTTCTAAAAGAGAATTATGTAAATAGAGAATATAATTCTACCATATGATAAGATAAACTGTGTTTATTGACGTTGGACTTGATTCCGTGATAACAATTTCAAGAAAAACATTGTCAGACGCGCATTCAAATTTCCGACAAAAATGTTTGAAACGACTTGCGCCTTTCGATGACACTCTTCGTTTCTCGGCATTCCGATGAAATAAAAAACATATTGAAAGTGGTTTTTTTTATCAACTTTTATCATAAAAATAGGATTTATGGATGTGTCGAGATTTGTAGGTTGGTTGTATTGTTGTTTAACGTCCCACTCAAAGATCTTTGACCTAAATGGAAACATCGCCGTGTGCAGGTGAAGAGCGACAAATTTAGCCTATGCTGGACAATTACCATCGCTTGCAGCGAGGGGTGTTTAACCTGCCACCGCCTAATGTGGCACGAGACCTCTGTTGTTTCCTTCTCATCCGAAAGGCAACTGCGACATGGCTTGGACTCTAATCAAGACCTCTCGATCAGAAGTCGAACACGCTAACCACTGGACCATGGTCGAGAGGTCTGTGTCGAAAGGAAGAAACAATGACCACAATACTGGATATTTCCAGGTCACACGTGTACCCCTGCAAAGACCGTCGACTTTTCGCATGTAGTCTGGCGAATCCCCTGACACTTTAATCATGGCCGACCATTTATGCATTTCTTCAGCTTATTTATACGAATTACTTTTTACATGATTCGACTTAACCGAACCGTTATCGAACAAGGGACGAATAGCTTTGTAATTTTGCAAGCAGTACTCCCGCCATTTGGTAATGGTCGTCTGCTTATCTTGTGAAACACACTGATGTCGTAACCATGCAGAAATAAATTCCCCAACTCGTTAATTGCGATTTTCTTTGTAGAGGACGGTTTACAGATTTATTCGCCCAGGGACGTTGGATAAAGAATCTACGATGAAGCCCCTCCGATTATTTATCTTCTACTTATCTGAGATTTTTATTTTCATTTGTAAAATTCGCTATAAATGCAGTAAATACGTGTAGAATTTTTTCAATATCTTGTATTTTTTTCATCAATTTTCGACCTTCTTTAATTACTACCCTTACAGTCTCGATTCTTTCATTTAAGGCATTACCTTTTCTTCCAGGCTCTGTGTGTCATCATATCCGATCCACTGATCATTACGGTAAACGTAAGGTTCAAATCCTTGTAAACGTTTTACCTGACCTCCATTTTTGATAACGTCACAAATCTGAAATCATAAACGTAATGCTTTTGTTTTGTTTGCCCTAAAAGGGACTCACTTCCCGCTCCAAACCCCACAAAAAAAAAGAAAATCCAGAAAAGATAGGTTTGTCATCTTTAAGCCTGAAAATAGATATGATGTAGGCTACATATGGAAGTATAAGTAGGCTACATAAGGAAGTATAAGTATGCCCAGATTGCAATGAATATCAAATCAATAGAAAATCTGTATAAATGAGGTGGTGAAATCTACAGGCAATACTGTTATTGCATGTCTACATTTATTCATAATAATTGAATGGCCTTCAATAAATCTTTTTGACACTTAAAATATAATGATACTATTGACAAACATGGAGGAAAAATAAAGTTCAATGAAAGTCATTCACTCTGTTATAAATCTTTGAAAATGAGTAAGTCTCTATAATTTTGAAAACAAGTAACCTTGCCAAACTCTGACCTTTTTACACTTAATAAAAGAGAGAATAAATAAAGGATTGCTGTACATATCAAACAGTGATGGTTGTTATTACATCGTTAATCATGCTAAATTTTGTTAAAGCCTACAATGTCAGCATTTTCAGCAGGTTAACTTAAATATAACCAAATCATACATAAATTTGACCTGTATCAGCTTAGTGGCTGTGGTAAAATGATGGTATAGAAACTGGCCTTTAGTATAAAAACCTATGACAAAAATGTTTTAAACAGTGGGAAAATAATGACATTTATATCAAATCATGTCTATAACATTGCTACCCTTGTTTCCATGGCAACGGGCCCCGCTACCGAGTAATTTTTATTATTTTTTACAATGAGGCATCAATACAAGTCATGTCATGAAAAATTAAAAAAAAAAATCCGAGATGGTCATGAATCACCCCTGCCTGAATTGTACAGAGAACTGTACTTGAGTAGTGAGTATTTACTTCCCTAGTGATCGTCGGTTCTTTATGGTACCTTCCGAGCGACAAGCAACTTTAACTTTGGATGACGATACATCGATGACAAAAGAATCGCTTCCTATGTTGATACCTTAGGTTTATCGCCCCCTAGTTTGAACCTAAGACCTAATGCAGTATAAACCAAAACGCAAACAACTAAGCCACAAATCTCAAAATATAAAATAAAGACAAATGTATATGTATGTAGACGCAAACTTTTTCTTTTTCTTGTTTATCACGTATAAATGTATCAATAAAATATTGTTTCTTCAATTTATGTTTGAGATTTCACGAGAGAGAGAGAGAGAGACCTCATAATAGGCAAGGAATCCGGGTTCTCTTGTATATTTTCCGGCTGTGCCTGCACCTTTGCCTGGAGCACCAATACCGTGATTGGTAATATTCTGCAGCGTATATGTCCGACCATACAAAGGCATTCCGAGCATTAACTTTTGTGGTGGAATTCCTCCATTTAACCAGTAATCAACCGCCTCCGTCTACAAAAAATCAGTTTTACTTAAGGGTGATAATTCAACTGCAGAATTAATCTAAAAGCTGCAAATAATTGTCATGTCGCCCAAAACCCTCTACATGAGAAGAAAAAGTCTATTGTTGTTGCCGTTTATTCGACATTTTATTCGACAGTTAGATATATCGACGTCATGTACATCAATATACAACAATTACTTTCATTTATTTGTCGATTTGATATACCCTAATGAACTTGAGATAAAAAAAACACTGAAGTCTTTAACGTCTGCTACGCACTTAAATATATTGTTCAGCTTAGACGTAAGCGGTTAACTGACAACTCAACTTTATGATAAATGGGATTACTTCAATTTCATCATCGTCAACTTACAACATTTATGTAGCAATATGCCATCACCACTACATGCATACGAAGTTTTTGTCTCTCAGCCGATTCGATACGCAAAAGCTTGTTCAGGGCATGATTAGATTTCAAGTCGAGAAATGCTCCTGATTCGTTCAAGTCAGTATTTCGTAAGTTTCATGGCTGCTACAATGGTCGTGTTTGCCTGAACAGCCCGTTATTGGATCGAATGCTGTCTGACATGGTTCATGATTCCTCTGTTTACCTGATCAAGATATAGGACTCTCGGTGGGTGTGATTGGTCGACAGTTGATGTTTACTCCTCCTAGACACATGATCCCACCTGCTGTATCGAGGGGTTCGTATTTGCCAAATTTTTTATTTTGTTTTCTTATGGGAAATATTAGATCGATCAATGTTCGTTACCTATGCGTTTCCAGTAAACAGTATAGTTACAACTGGGAAAAATTGTATATTAAATCCAGTAAATTGAATGGCAAATATTTATGATAGATTCACAGAAACTTTCCAACCAATCAGAGAACATAACTTATATATACGTGTACGAGTAATACCGTAGAGCAAAGTATACCATACATACTACACAAAAATCTCGTGGTTCTGTCGATGCAGCTGTCATTGGAGCATTATGTCCGACGACGTTTTCAAAACTACCACCATGGAAATCGTAGGTCATAAGATTGACCATATCTAAATATCTGAAAATAACAACCAAAATGTAAAAATATAACAACCAATTAACATGTCTTCCTAAAATAACAATTAAACCATTTTAAAACGGCTGTATAATCGGAGCCGCAGTTGATTAAATATATATCGATAAACCACACGTTTATTAATACTTCCGAACATTTTGAGTGGCGAATACGTCGGGAAATTCAATTATGAAGTCATAAATTGACGTCATTATATATGACGTCAAAAATTGACTGAGCAGACATTATGACGGGTACTGAAAAAATCGTTTTCAATACTTTGATTTGTAAATTAATCTCGTGTTTTGGTAGAACTCGCGCTTTGAAACTTAAACCAACTCCAGTTGAATGATTATGATAATTAATCCCAACTTGTTTTTATTTTATTTTCTCTTTATAACATAACAAACAAACGATATGAAAATAACAACCAAAGTATCTGAATTTACAATCAAATATTTTTAGTTAGAATCTACGAACTTACACGACAAATATCAATGATACTACCCCAAAAGTCATTTGCCTGCTTTTCCAGTTTGTGTTAGATATAAATGTACCATTATTTAGAAATAAAAGTCACATGTCGAAATCATGAACTTAGATGTTCAAAATTGTAGGAATAGCCAATGCGGTGCACGAATTTGATAATGTGCCGCCCATTGACAGATCAGTGGCAAGTTTGTTACAATTACCTAAGGAGTTAAAGATCAGATGGTTTTTCTTTAAAAGGTGACAAAGACTGCAAATGCATGGCGAAACACGGTTGATGAATGGCGACATAGGTCGGATAATGACAAAATGGAAAGGTGGCTAGTTGTTAGTTGCACTAGCGTTAAACTTCCCACTCAAAAATCTT
>JACSZP010013580.1:0-13717 GCA_016161895.1 Pinna nobilis | reverse complement strand
AGAGAGGGTATCTCATTCAGTTATGGCGGATCATTTAATGTGAAATACTGATCAATTAAATGTATAGTTCGTGAACATAAAAGAAAAATTGTAATAGAAGAGTTATAAGAACTTTAATAGAAGAGTTATAAGAACGCTTTTCCGATTGTACATCGGAGTAAAGTTTCTAATTTTCAGCAGTACTACGACAATTGTCACCCTAATGGAAAAAAAAACAGGTATCGACTAGGCCTTTGTCAACGATTTCAAAATCCAAACTGTTCTCACATCAGGCATTTCGAACTCCAGAAATGACACTTACAACAACAAAAGACCCCTTCACTGTAACTGTTGTCCTGAGATTTTGGTTGGAAAAATGATACTTATCCCGGAAAATGACGTCAAGAAATAATCGGTTACTATAACCGCCTTTATGCTTATGCGAGTATCTGTATCATTTTGCTAACCCAAATCACAGGACCGCATTTACAGTTAAAGGGTCAATAATAATAATAATACTTATTCCTAGTATTATCAGTATTGTCGGAATTGCTGTCATTATCATAATCATTATGATCTGTTAGGCACCGCTCCCTGAAATATTCCTGGTACCTTCAATCTAACGACAACGAGGCTCATTCAAACAAAATAAGTCTTTCTGGTATTTTACGTGGATCAGATTGGCCTTGTGTAAGGAAGACTCTTTTTAAAGAAATCGAAAGCGATACAATAGCGTACGTTGTACATTGTCTTTTATCTGTGTAAGTCTCACTATTGCCACCTAGTTTGAAAAGGAAATCAGAAAATTTCTTGACGCTAATTCAGATTCTTGCTGCAAGTTGCTTCACTAAAGAATCATCCATATTCACTATCGAGCAAGTATATAAACGTTTCAATAATTGCAGAGTACTATATGATTACTGCGCACTTCTCTTTAAATCTGACTTTTGTCGGGGCCTCCGTGGCCAAGTGGTTAGCGTGTTCGACTGCGAATCGGAAGACTCGAGTTCGAGCCGCGTCAGCGCCACTCCACGGTTGGCTGTCCCTGTCCTTTGGATGAGACAGTAAAAACTGATCTCCAATTTCACAGTAGGTGTTGGCACGTTAAAGAACCCTCCCTGCTCTACGGCCAGCAGAGCCGAGCATAGGCAAAATTTGTAACCCTTCACCGGCATACGGTGACGTCTCCATATGAGTGACATATTCTCGAGTGGGACGTTAAACAACAACAAAACAAACAAACAAAACTTTTGTCATGGTTGATTGAAAAAACAGGGGCCGCCGTGACAGATGTACACTTCAATACTAAATTATAACGTATATAAAACGTCACAATGCCAACTATACACTATCACAAATTTTTGTCACAAAAAATTAAATATATGACAATGTGTTATCATACCATGTTACTTTGATGAAGATATCTGCATGCGTAATCACTTGAGTTGAATGCATAATGATAGTAATAGGTATAACTGTTTAAGAAAGGCAACAAGGTAATTTGTTAATATGAATCTCTTTATGTATTGTAGAGAAATACTGTAACATACTTTCTAAGATGCCTTAAACAAGATTGATCGAATTAAGTCCCTGGGCTGTCTGCATCGTAAAGTTAAGAAGAAAATACCTGTCAGTATTTTCAAAATAGAAAGCATACGTAGAGCCATGTGCCAGACGTTTGGCGATAGGTCAGTTACTATACGATAGTTATAAATGGGATTAACCCCAAGCAATATGCTGGCTTTTGATGCACTGCATGTTAAAATTTGAAGTATAAACTTTGTGATCATTTCAGAAATTTTAATAAACTGAGTTTTGTCGATCACTTAAGGATTGTTTTGCTTTTCTCTTGTTTTATTGGGTCATGAATGCAACGGTGCGAAATTTCTCGTTTTTTGTGCTTCTCAAAGACTTTTTTCTACGCTCCGTTGCATTCATGATCCAATTAAACAAGAGAAATGCAAAATAATCTTTATATTTACATATTTTCTCAGTTTCTGTTAACTGCTGTACGCTGTGACCTCCTATTCATCAGATTATTTCCTTTAACGGGGGAGCGGTTCGTATTAATGTAACAGCTCAGTAGCTGGCGGATGATAGAAGTAGTTCCCTTTTCTGTCCTTATTTATTGGAAAGTATTGAGATTTTGATGAAAACTATTGATTTGAATAATCTGAACTACCTGTCATTCGGTCTGATTGTCATTTCTAATTTTCCACCCCTGTGGTTCCACCATCCGGTGGCGGAGAGTCAATTGGATCAGATGAAAACTGCCAATGGCAGCGACAACGTGGTTTGAACGACGGCTGGCATACGGGTCAACCAATTTTAATAATTACATTCATTCATTCCAATATTCTATCAAAGGATTATACCACAGAAAGTTTGGTAATAACTTAAGATAAAGAGGACAAGTATTTCTTGTTCTTGACAATTGAAAATGACCACTGCAAGTATATTTGAAATGTTTGTTTTGATCAACTGATTGATCCGTTGACTTGAGATTCGTACAATACCAGTGCTGTAGGCTAGTTTCTATGTCAACAAACTCGAGCTCCCCCCTCAAAGTTGCCTGCGGTATTATCTGCTTCATCGATGGGATGTCATCATTGAAATACAGCTCCTCGGTTCTGAGAATCTTAAATTGTTATGCATAACCTCAACATGATGAGAAAGTCACGCTCTGTCGATGACGTAGCCAGCAGACGAACAAAATAACGGAGCCTACACTGATTGGCTGAGTCCCTGCCAACGTTTTATTTTCTTGTAATAATAACTTATGCTCGCTAGGAACAAACAAAAAAATTTAGCATTTGTATTTATTCATTCATATTGAAATTTCAGAGACTTGTATTTACAAAACCTTTAATATAAATAGAAAGGGTTTTCCCGATATTCATACGCCAACTTGAAGTAAAGCGGTTTGCACAGTAAATCTCACGCGGCATTGTCATTCATAAGCAAATGACATGACCTGTTCGATTAAGGTACAATGAAGAAAATTGCAGTCACTATGTAAATATAATAAAATATAAATAGTTTTTAACGTCAACAAAACTTTGTCCTGAGTAAAATAAATGTCCTTATGTTCTTAAAAATAAGTAAAAGAAACACTAAAATACTGTTCAATTCCACTGACTAGAACCTGTTAAAGCCGTTTATAGAACTTGCAAACAATTTTACTTAATGTTATTTGAAGTTGGTAACAGTCCATTTTTACTTGTCTTGTGTGTTCATATTATTGATTTCTGGGACGAGTCTTGAGGTGGACGTAACAAACTTATATCTAATGTCATTACATGTTGTTTTTGTCTTGTTTTGTTGTTTTACGTCCCACTCAAGAATATTTCACTCATATGGAGACGTCACCGTGTGCCAGTGAAGGGCTACAAATTTTGCCTATGCTCGGCACTGCTGGCCGCAGAGCAGGGAGGGTTCTTTAACGTGCCAACACCTACTGTGACACGGGACCTCGGTTTTTATTGTCTCATCCGAAGGACAGGGACGGCCAATCGCGGAGTGGCGCTTACGCGGCTCGAACCCGAGTCTTCCGATTCGCAGTCGAACGCGCTAACCACTCGGCCACGGAGGCCCCTGTTTTTAACTTGAAACCCATATTATAGATATACGGGTACGATCCATTGATGGATTACAAAAGTGTTCTGTTTTTGTTTTTCCTGGATTAATGTTAAACTTTCTGTTTTTGCTCATTCTGATACCTCATCCATTATTGTTGTTTGTTTGTTTTTCTCACTCGATAATCTGTCGGTCATAAGGTGGCCGCCAATTTTTATTTGTGGAGGAGAGAGCTCGGTTTTTCATTAGCCTTCCCCAAGAAAACTGGCAAACTTTCTCACATAGTCAACTTAGGTTCAAGCGGGGATCGAACCCGCGCTGATAAAAGCGGAGAGACTAAAGCGCAATGCTGTAACCTTTCGGCCATGAAGGCCTCATCATCATTGTTGTAATTTATGTTCATCCGTCGCAATTAATGCAATATCTTCCGTGTATAATAAAAAATACTAATCGCATAGGTATCTACTTGTATTCCTGACATTTTTGTTTTGGTTCTTTCAGCGAGATCATATATATACAAGGCAAATAGTGCTGTTGAAAGTGTTCGTCCTTATTTTATGCTGAACTCTACAATGAACCAAGGTGTGTAGCCATTACTAACCTTGCACGTTATTACGCACGCACTGTACATTAAGGCTTCACTGCTTATTAAATTGTGTGGCGTGTGCATGACGTTTCGAATGCGCTTAAGAGATTTTGAGCTGACTGGAATGGAAACTAAGCGGAGTTTATCTAACAAACTACTAACAACTAACTACGTTGAAATAAACGAACTAATCAGCACGTGACAAGGGATATAACTCTAGCCAGTTCCGATAAAATACATTGGTTCCATTCAAATTGCACTATGCCTAGTTGAAAGCAGCCAATACATATAACGTTCAATAGTTTTATTAAACTTTCGTTTTTTTCAATTTCTCTGCTGTAATTCATCAAATCCTGCCGCTTTCTCAAAGTTTTGCATCCATGTTGATTGACCGATTCAATATTTCGGTGTCTATTTCAATATTTGCGAGCAGTAACGATAGTATATTTGTGTTGTGCACATGCGTACAAGTTCTCAAACCCGTTTCCATTTATTTAGCACAGCTCCTTTATTAGTTTTAGACTACCTGCCTGTAGAACTATTTCCTGCTTTGTTCCCTTAAACATGACCCTTTATTTATTTTTATTACGTTAAAGGTAATTACGGTACCAATAATTGAATATGAAAGCAAAGAAGGGGTATTTAAAACGATTCACAGACAAAAATAATTCAATAACAATTGCATCCGGATGAATGTTCTTATTTATTTTTTTTAGTTGTACTGCTACTTTTGGCTGTCCCAGTCTTTCGGATGAGAGTTAAAACCCAGGCCCCGTGTCACAGTCGGTGTCGACACGTTAAAGAACCCTCCCTGCTCTATGACAGTGGGTGCCAAGTAACTTGTAGACGAGCTTTATTACCAGGGGCTAAATAAGGCATTTCTGAAATCCGGAACTTTTGCGCAATTACAATAAACGTGATTACGTGCCTGCCCAAAAAAATTCTAGGCACTTTTTTAACGGCGATTAATTATGGTAGGGGATACGTAAAATAATATTAGTACGTGGTGCAAGAGTACAAATTAGATTCAAAAATGAGAAAATAAGTCATGTAAGTATTTTTATTGATACAATATTACAAAACACGTTCGTACTCATCTGGTCATTTTCCTGAGCATCGGTGCACCTTCGATTTCAGGGGCCTCCGTGGCCGAGTGGTAAGCGTGTTTGACTGCGAATCGGAAGATTCGGGTTCGAGCCTCGTCAGCGCCACTCCGCGGTTGGCTGTCCCTGTCTTTCGGATGAGACAGTAAAAACCGAGTTCCCGTGTCACAGTAGGTGTTGGCATGTTGGAGAACCCTCCCTGCTCTACGGCCATAAGTGCCGAGCACAGGCAAAATTTGTCGCCCTTCACCGGCACACGGTGACTTCTCCATATGAGTGAAATATTCTTGAGTGGGACGTTAAACAAGAACAAAACAAACAAAACAAATAACCTTCGATTTCACGGTCTTTTTTGTTTTTGAATCGCCCTCCTCTGACTTAATCAAAATCTGCGACGGCTTCTGTAAGACTGAATAGGTCCGTTTCATTGAGAGAAGCAGTTTGAATGCCTTAACCTATTAAAAAGTCTATTAAAACTATTTTAGTCGAAAACTTGATTCGCCATTTTGTCTAAATCTGCACAGAGTTGTGTCACGTGGTGGTGGATGTCACATGATCGATACGGGTCTACGGTTGTCAGGAGAACTTTATATAAATATACTGTGGTTTTGTTTTGTAAAACATATAAACACATGCAAAGTTAATTGTTTTAATATGTTAATATGTTTACAATTCAAGTCATGTCTTCCAAACTATAGTGCTTGTGCATGTATACTGTGGATATGTACACAGTACAGATTGATTTTGTCCTCTTTGGTCATACGTTTGCCCACATTCTCTTAGCCGGAAATGACATCTGTCTCGGATAATACGTAAAAAGAGTTAATGTGTTGTAAAATGATCAAAGCGGTATTGGGACTTTTAGAGGCATGTAAAATATGAATTTACAAAAAACATAATCTGATTTATACTTGAAGACAGAGAACGGGAGTAGTGATAACAAACACTGCTCAGTTAATTGGCAGGAGGAATCCCCACGATTGAAACCAAGTATTTCCGATAATAATCAGACCTTCTTGTTCTATTTAATTCAGCCAAAAAGTTTGACGGAAAATATAGCCCCCCCCCCCCCACCCCCAATACTGATGGTTGGTAGAAAACTTTGACGAGGATATCCCTCTAGACAAGATAATGCTTGTCATCATAAATGCATGTAGAGTGATGATGAAAGCCTCGTAATAAATTTAATTTCCCTGAATATATATACATGTATTAACAATCTGTTTCACGCACTGTTGGATGTCGCTTGTATTTCTTTAGCATAAAATTTTGCCAACATTATGTTGCATTCAGAGAGAAAGAGAGGGGGCTGCCAAAAACCAGTGGGAGAGTATACGTAAAATTATCAAGATGAGAAACATTTAACATTAATTTGAGGGATTTTTATTTCAACCGGTTTTCATAAGATTTATCTTTAAAGACAGATTTGACTCATTTTTCATCCTTACATCAGAATAATAATTAAAGAATTACATTTTCACTAAAGAAATAATGATGTCACTCACTAATACCAGATGCTGACGTCTGCAGATATATAAATGACGATTTATTAGAGTACCCACCGACCAATGTTCGAGGCCATGGTTCCCATAAAACAGTTACTAGTCATTAGAGTAAGATAAACAAGAAATGATACATGTAAAATACAAGGTGATAAATTTTATGTTGCTAAACGCAAGTGACGAAAGACCGTCTCCTACTGATACCGCATTTGGTTATTTAAATATTGAGTAACAAAAACATACATGATTTATTTATGGTAAATTGGCAAATCATTTTCTCCAAGATTTCCGAGTAACGCTATGGTATTGTTGTTTAACGTCCCACTCAAGAATATTTCACCCATATGGAGACGTCACCGTGTGCCGGTGAAGGGCTAAAAATTTTGCCTATGCTGGGCACTGTTTGCCGTAGAGCAGGGAGGGTTCTTTTACCCCTTACATGGAAATTTCTGCATATTTGAAGAAAAAGTCTAGATACTTTAAATGCATTTTTTAGCACTTTCTGATCATTTTTGTATATACCAATGTATATATATATTCTGTGGGATAACTTTCTGAAGTTTCCAAAATCAGGGTTTAAAAATAGAATTTTGGTTGCCATGGCAACAAAAATTAGCGATATTTCTTTGAAACCACTTATAATTGATTTATGACACAACGTTTTCATAAAAACAATAAAAAAAACTACTTAAAAATTATTTAAATCATCTAATTTTGTGTCAGAATTTACAATGCAATTAAAAAAACATATTGGAACCTTTTTCCGTAAATCGATATAGTGTATTACATAAAGTTAAGTTTTTATTTTATTATCCTCTCAATCCTTTTGTAATGTATCGGCCATAACTTCTCAATGTTACCTTGAAATACGATATTTCACACAAATACTTCCCATGATCTAAGGGTATGCAATGACCTTTACCAAGGTCATAGATAGAAGGTCAAGATCACATTGCACATTAACCCCAAACGTTTGCCATTTTATATAACTTGGAAGAAGAAATTCCACACAAAAATTGACATTGACCAAAGAATGCATCATGACCTTGAACCTCATTTTTACAAGATTCAAGGTGATATTGGGCACATATAGAGTGCCATTTGACCTGACCTTGAATCAAAATTATATCAACATGGTAATAGTAACATTGGAATACCGGTATTTGTCTGGGTCAAAAATACCTTGTGTTACCTCGTAATATGACAGTCTCTGTGTCAGTCATTGCAGTTGCAGCTTATCAATATAAACCCTCATGCTTTTTGATTTGATCTACAGCACTGTTCATGACTTTGGCACTTCACCTTAAGTTGAACATAGTTCTACAAAAGTGAAATATTATCTCCGGGAGATAGAATTCAAATCGATCAACAAAACAAACAGATAAAACAGAAATTATGATGCAGAATTTTTTTTTCAAATTTTAGAAACTTTACAAATGAATATCTAAACGAAATGCACGAAGACATTGTCCAGAACACAGATGTTTGTTGAGTTTTTCACAACCAAAAACTGTCTCTTTCCTCCTCTTCTCTCCATGTTTGGTGCACCATGTACATTTGGAGCGTGAGCGGCCTATGAGGTGTATCTAAAGTGTTTTGCATTGGAATCCCTCGCTTTCTTCCTCTATATCACTAATCAAGTTTTCAGCAACATCTATTCTGAAGTCCAAGAGTTCATACCTGCTTTTCAGTTGAACATTTTTGTTTGTAGTCTTCAAAAATATTTCGAAGGCGTTGGTCAAGCATATTTCCATGATGAAGTTAAAGAAAAACTTCCAGTACTTTTTTGATGGTCTACCTACAGGATTCTCTTTGCTCGTTGTTGCATGCACCTGTCTACACAACTCATAAATTTCTGATAATCAGCAACTGGTGGAGGACATAAAACTTCTACAAAGTTCCCTCCTCTTGTGCGCCGAATAACAGGGCAATCACAAATGGGCTTGAGTTCGTGCTCAGTACATGTATCTATAAATTAATATGTTTTATTAAAATGTCAGTTTGAATAGAATCAGCTAGAAGAGAATAGGTCATGTTTTCCCATGTAAGGCCAAAGGTCATAAAAGCATCCAGTCTCGCCACATCGCATGAATATCTAGAAAAGAACACAAAAGATTTTTTTTATGTTCGTCTTTTTATTGTCCCAGGGAAGTCATTTAGAAAACTGGAATATTTATATTGAATTACAAAAGCATAATTGTTGGTATTTTAATATGTGTTGGGTGGTTGTATTGTTGCTTAACATTCCATATAAGAATATTTTATTTATATAATAAGTTACAATGCCAGTGAATTTTGATAAATTTGGCAGATTTTTGGGACTTATGGCCACCAAGAAGTGAGGGTTTTGTTTTAATATACCAATGTCTATTATGGCATTAGACCTCAATTTCTGCTCTCCAATCTGAAGATCAGAAAAAGCCGTGAATCCATAGGTTGGTGCAGATTTGAACCCACATCCTTACGATCAGAAGACCAACATGCTAACTACTTATCCATGGCGGCCCCTCATATTATCATAAAATAGGTGAAATAGAAGATACCAAGGGACTTTCCAAGTAGAATCAGTCAACGACAGACAAAATCGTGGCCAAAACAAAAAGGAGACAAAATTACTAACAGAAATACACTTATAACTAAAAATAGTTTAACACGAACCCGACTAAAAACCGGGGTGAGTTCAGGTGCTCCGGAAGGGTAAGCAACTCCTGCTTCACGCGTTACACCCGTCGTGTCACACATTTTCGAATACAAGAATAATTCATAATCGGTGATGGTCATAAACGAGAAAAGAGGATACTATAATAATAGATTCCTACAAAATTTACTCATGCATTTATCAATGTAGGTCAATTATGACTCTAAAAACGCCCGCGAACTTTATAAAAAGTACATGTATTAAGGACAAAGATACATAAATAGCGCATTATAATAACATATAAATACATGTATCGTGTAATAGCGCAAATGATCAACCATTTTTGACAATTCAGTATTAGGGACCTTTTTGACATAACCTTTGGTTCATGTATGTACATGAATGTATTATTTTGTACACACTGCAACTCATACACCCTGACAGTGATTACAAATCATGTTGTTCATATACTTATAAGCAAAGTGCTGGCAATAATTAGAATGCTCCTCAGATGCATATACCATTTGATAATATTGAATAAATATAATGCATTATGTGTCATAAATACCTATGTAAAGTTCTGCCCTGGTGTCTCTCTTTTACCTCTTTACTCTCCATTTTCCTCCTTTAGTCCCGTTCACACTATCAAAGTTTTCTTGGTCATAGTCCGTCAAAGAAAATTTGTCAAATTGTCCTTCTACGAAGTCACATGTTCACACTTTCAAATTTTTTAGTCCATTTGTACAAGAAAACGTGGGAAATATCTAGAAGATGTGTTAATTTGCTAGGCTTACTACGTAATCAGGCGAACTGCGTCATATCGGCTTTCTGTTTTAACTGGCCAACATTTATCAAAGTTTAAAGAAAAATAGGATGAGTTTCTATTCCGTCAAAGTTCTTTGATGGACTTTCAAAGTTGTCTTTGACCGTTCACACTGTGAAAGTTTCCGTCAAAATCTTTGACCAAGAAAACTTTAATATTTTGAACGGGGCTTTGCTCTAATTGTATCTTTCGTACCAGAGAATTGATAATTAATACTGTCGCATTGATGACCATACAAGACTTATTTATATATAACAAACGAATGATTGTACTTGCGTGCATATTCTTATTCTGCAGAGATATAGCCTACCTAGGTATAAATGACACTTTCTTGTTTATGTGATAGACATTGCGTCATAAAGATATGTTAGTGATCGGTTAAGAAAATGGTTTTTTCTATTATTACCCAGATATATTTAGTTACAATAGACACAAACGAGGAAATAACTTTCAAACTGCACAACAAATGTGATGTTTCAGCTTTTTCGGTCGTTCATTTTCCATATTTATTTAGCAATTAATAAATATTCCTTTTTCGTCTGCATAAGGAGTTATCATAACACTGATAATCTGATATGCCAGTCGGACATGTTCTAAATGTGATGTATTTATACAGAGGCAAACTACTTACTAAAAAGTTGTCTCAAAGAAATAACAAATCAAGTGTGACCGAGTTGTAAGCGTGTTCGACTTCGAATCGAAGGATCCAGGGTTCGAATCCGCGCAGCGCCACTCAGCGGTTGGCCGTACCTCTGTTTCGGATGAGACAGTAAAAATCGCGGTCTCGTGTCACAGTAGGTGTTGGCACGTTAAAGAACCCTCCCTTCTCTACGGCCAGCAGTACCTAGCATAGGCAAATTTCTCGCCCTTCATCGGCACACGGTGAAGTCTCCATATGATTGAAATATTCTTGAGTGGGACGTTAAACAACAGTACAACAACAACATAACAAATCACGTTTAATTTCAACATTTTTCACCACGTATGCATTTTCTGTATTTTGCTAAATGAAAGGTTAAATTAGTAATTCGATTACGGTAATTGAATCGTCTCTACCGATTTTGTCGGAAATTCTTCGAATTCATCATTGAACTTGCTGTAGGTTTGATCAGGGGAACTGTACACCTCCAAGGTACCTGGTTTTCCAGAGGTCCGTGTTTGTCCAAAATTTACCTAATTTGTATATTTTTCCTGAGTCTTCCGGCAATTGATATCTTGATTTCTGATTTTCATATAGTTTAAGAACTTCATAGATACTCTGGAGTGGCAGGACATTTCGAAATGAGTTCCTCAAAAAGTCGAACACAAGGCAAAAATAATTTTTTTTCAGTATAGCTCGTGTCGCAAATGATATCACATGGACGGGGATATGACTGGCCTCGCTCAGCTATTCGCGGAAAAATGTGGTATTCGTAAAAACATCGATGGCATATGACATTTTAGTAACATGCGATTTTTTTTTCATTTCATTTTGATTGAAATCGACATTTGATTGAAACAAAGGTAGGTGACATAGTAAGGCCGCTCATTATTGCAGTTGGTCATTTTAAAATATGGACAGTATTGAATAACAACCTTTTGCAAAACGAAAGAATAGGTCTACTAAATCATAAAATATTCCAGCTCACACTGCCTACCCTTGCTATTTAAAGTACTAGTAAGTACGATTCCTAGGAGTAAGAAAGCTAGAACTTTTGTCTTCGATGGAGCCCAAGCCACGTCTCGGATGGTTGTCCCCGTCGTTCGGGCGAGACAGTGAAAACTGAGGTCCCGTGTCAAAATGGGCGTCGGCATGCTAGAGAATCCGCCCTGCTCTACGGCCACAAAAGCCCAGTATAGGCAAAATTATATTTGCCGCCCTACACCGGCACGGTGACGTCTCCATGGAAGTGAAAGATTCAGAGTGGGACTTTAAACAAAAATACAACTTTGTCATGTGAACAATCGATATTAGAGGATTGACTTAACTTTTGAGACTTTACGTGTATTGTTACTAAATTAATTGATAGTTCATCCCTTTACAAATTAGCGATTTGCAAGAATACATCCCACGTTCTTGGAATGAAAATGAATCTGAACAAACAATTATTTGCGGGTTTCCTTACGTATTATGCTGGGGCCTCCGTGGCCGTGTGGTTGGCGTGTTCGACTTCGAACCGAGGGGTCCGGGGTTCGATTCCCACAGCACCACTCCGCAGTTGGCCGTCCCTGTCTTTNNTCACCGGCACACGGTGACTTCTCCATATGAGTGAAATATTCTTGAGCGGGACGTTAAACAACAACAACGTATTATGCTAGTAAGGTTATACAAACCGTATTGACACATAAAATCTACAGGTAAAACCTAAAAGTCCAATGTAAAGACCTTACTAATCCTGCGACCTAATTTTATGTTCAGTATATGAATTTCAAGTTCTGCTTTAACATGAATTTTTGTTTGCATCCTACGAATAACCCGGAGGTAAAACCTTTGTGAGACATCATTTGTTCAGGATGACTTTTTGACCGTTGTAAAACTATACCTTATTCGATTTAATATCGGAAATTTTGGCATTAATGAGCGTGACTATACTGCTTAAGCAGGAGTTATCTTGTTTCCTTTCGTGTTACACCACCGTTTCCCTGAAATGGAACCTCCATCACAAGGAAGTCTCGTGTGATCTTCTTTCTCTCAGATTTGGCCGTGGAAGAAAACCATTACTCCTGGGGGAAAACTCTGTCTCTTCAACAGGGAACCATATTTTAGGTAAAAAGAGATTTTCTAGTTGTTCGTGGTCGAGTGTTCGATTGCGAATCGGAAGATCCGGGTTCGAGTCGCATCAGCGCCACTCCGCGGTTGGCCGTCCCTGTCCTTCGGATGAGACAGTAAAAACCGAGGCCCCGTGTCACAGTAGGTGTTGGCACGTTAAAGAACCCTCCCTCATCTACAGCCAGCAGTGCCGAGCATAGGCAAAATTTGTCGCCCTTCACCATCTCCGTTTCCATATGAGTGAAAAATCTGAATTGGGACGTTAAACAACATTACCATACCATATACCATCTAGTTGCTCCGTCACTTTTGATGTTCTAAAATCGACCTAATGCACGAGATCACATCAAAGATTCCAACAAGGTTACTTCCGGTTAAGGATAGTTTACGTTGTCGACATTGTATTTAAATATTGTACTTTAATGTAAAGTGTGTGTAATGTTAAAGTGTTTAATGTAATGTTTAATGAAAAGTATCTCACAGGAGACAAAACTAATAAATCATAATTTTTAAATTAATGATTTGAAAAACCTCAAAAGAAAGACGAGTTTAAAGCTGAACTAGCATCTTAAAAGGAGCTTTAAAGCCGAAAAAAAATATTTTCGTGTCTTGAAATTTCCCCGAAAACCAAACTATCGTGTTTTGAAACTTCCCCAGATTTTCAGCAGCCATAATTCCACCATATTTTTGCTCAGCAAAGTAAATCGCGACACACACGCGGAAACCCGTATAAAAGGCGGATTACTTGTAAGACCGGTTTT
>JACSZP010013571.1:0-23754 GCA_016161895.1 Pinna nobilis | reverse complement strand
AATCAACTATTATTTGAAGGAGTTATGGGACTTTAAAATCATTTGAATAAGTAATTTCTCCATTTCTGTCAAATAGCTTGAGAACACATTTCAGTGTAACTTGTGTCTTCTGACACATTGCTTTCATATTTGGCACATGTATCCTTAATGACAAGACATTTAAAAAGTGACATTTATTTGATTGTCTTAGCCTTCACAAATGGCTTACCACTCGGGGGCATAGTGTTTCTCAAACACATCTTGTTTTTTTGGCAGTTACTACAGTGGGCTGGGCAGCCGTGGCCTAGTGGTTAGCCCTTTCGACTTTGAATCCAAGGGTCAAGGGTTTGAGCCCAAGCCACATTACTTTTGACTGTCCCTTTCTTTCGGATGAGACAGTAAAAACCAAGGCCCTGTGTCACAGTAGGTGTTGGCATGTCAAAGAATGCTGAACCTTAAATCGTGAGTCCAGGGTTCGAGCCCTAGCCATGGTGTGGTTATCCATCTCTGTCTTTTTGTCCATCCTTGTCTTTTGGAAGACAGTAAAAATCGTGGTCACACATCACAGTAGGTGAGAGCTTTCCTTGCTCTATGGCCAGCAGTGCCAAGCATCGGCAATATTTGTTGTCCTTCACTAGCACACAGTGACGTTTTCATATAAGTGAAAGATTCTTGAGTGGGACGTTGAACAACAATTCAACAACAACTACAGCGAGCTCTGTTATCTTCTGTCTGCTTCATGATTTGTATAAAATGTAACCTCTTAAAACCAAATTAAATTAAGAGGGATTCAAAACAAGTGGGTTCTACTGTAGATATTAACAAAAATCAAATCTAGTGAAATGATTACAAGTACAGTATGTATAAGTCTTAACTCTACATAGACATTGATATATTGGAGGAATTCGCCTATCTGAAGACTGCAGAGGGTGGGAAAGTGAATCTGGACATCCTACCGACCAGTACAAAGGTCATAGCACAGTAAGTCATCTTTTGTTGCAAAGCTCCCTTTTCTCATATTCTATAAGATAAGACTTTTCACTACAAGTAAACCTGTTTATATAACCCCCCTCCAGGGACACAACTTAAGCAGTCTTTATGGGGAGGGAGTCCCTATACAGAAATTAATCAAGCATGTAGCTAGGCTAGTTTTGAAAAGCTTGCTTTGAAGTACAAGGATCCAACAAAGGTTTGAGATGTCAAAAGCTTCTGTGTGGGAGGGGATCTGGGGACTTCCCCTCGCAAATCTTTTGAGAAAATCAAGCAAAATGACATTATATGGGAACATTTGTCTCTTGTTTTCTGTGTCAGATGATCATTTATGCATCAAAATAAAACTGTGTTTTCACAAATCTTGCGCATGCTTGAGCTTTTGTCGTTGCAAAATTGTATATGCCAATTACTATACATTTTTTTTGTCACAAGTGCATCCAAAAGTGACACTGCCCCCCCCCCCCCTCCAGTGATGATTAGTACAAATGAATATATACTTGTAAACCTGCAAATTATACCCCTAGAACCCATCTGTTTGAGCTTGTGTATGGCCATATCCTAGTATGCAAAAAAAATTACCTATATGCATGAATTCTAGGTCACACCCTTTGATATTCTTTACTGCACATGTTGAAATTTTTAGTGGCGATGAAGCAAAGGTCACAATCCAAGCTTGTTTACAGGAAATGGTATGGTATCTCCATATAATATGATGAAAGTTTATTAGGAATGAAACGGACTGTGGCAGATTCAAACACATGGCTTTAGTGGGTATATTTTGGAAGTTTATTGTTATTATGCACATTCATGTGTATTTTTTATAATAAAGGGGTCTTTTTGGGATGCATATAAGACAAAATATGGTAAAAGATCAGGATGTAAAGTTTTTATAATAACTAGATGTGTTGACACCCTTGAGCCTGGAATGGAGGGGGTGGGGGTTGCTGAGAAAGGGTTTCCATCTCTAATACGTCATTCCTGTTTTTGCAACTTTATGTCAGTCTTATGGCTTTTCTCTCGACGTCTATTCAACAGACAAAGAACAGTCACACGGGGAGTGAACAAAGGTGTCACAGAGGACTTCAAACAAACCATGGAGAAACAAGTCCGGAGGAGTGATGAATCTGTTGATAAACTGATCAGGACATTCCTCGCAACTGAAAAACAGATTCTGATGAAAGCTTTGTCATGACTAATAAAAAGGAAAAGTTCAATTAATATTGCTATGGTTGTTGGTTTCTTCTTTGCCATCTCAGAAAATGTCTGGTTCTTTAAAATGATTTAAGTATAGTTAGCATGTAAGGACATTTAAACTGAATGGACAGTAAGTTTGAATAGTAATACCCTCTTGTCACCTGCCTAGGATCCACTGTGCAAGGGCATGTTCTACATATGAACATTTCATACACAGAGGGAAACTGCTTACTAATGAAATGTTACAAGGATATCACAAAGCATATCTGCTTTCAACATTTTTCAAGTTTTATAGTTAGTATAATGGTCTTGTTAACATTTACAATATTTCACTAAATGAAAGTTGAGTTGCTTCTGTAGTTGGCTGTCTCTGTCCTCAAATGAAAGAGTAAAAACCCAGGTTTTGTGTCACATTAAGTGTTGGTACCTTAAAGAACACTCCCTACTCTATGGCCATAAGTGCCGAGCATAGGCAGAATTTTTTTCTTCACCTGCATACATTGACATCTCCATATAAGTATAAGGTTCCTGAGTGTGATGTTAAACAACAATGCATCCAATCAACTTTTTCAACAGTGGTTGCTGCATTCTCCTTACCAATTGTAATGGGATTTATTTCCTCTCTTATTTCATAGGTTTGACAATGAATGTACTGGCCACAGACCAACTCTGGCTAAGTACCAATTCTTGCCATCTCATTCTATTTTATACAGTATTTTATTGATTTCTCTGAAAAATTATGTTTTATTTGATCCATGTGAGGAGTTAAGAGATCGGAATGGTGTATTTTCCTGGAAATACAATAAACAATACATGAAAGTAAGTATGCAAATGATTGCACATTTCATAGCAGCTAAATTCACCTGGTAAGAACTTGTGCTACTCGATACTCATGCCTCGCTGATGCTTAGGTTGAAAGTTTTCCATTTTTATTTGCAGGAGGCTGGTGGTCTCCCCTTGAGTACAAATGTAACTGGTTGTTTCTTTCCTCAACCAATAAGTACTGACGGGCACCCTTGGACTTCAAGATAATTGAAAGTGATGTAAACTGGAAACAAACATTATATGCTAAATCAATCCTACATGTGGATACAAGGCTTTGTAATGCCGCTACCTAGATTTGAACACTCAACCCTCTAGCTTTCAGTAAAGCATGCTATTGAGGAGTACCGGTATTAACACACTTTCCTCAACTATCAACCACACCTTGGGACAGATGGTGGTTTGTAAAGAGGTGTCGATGAACTGAATTTACTCCTAATAGTGCTTTGACATTTTTGACATAAATTTGTGATGCCCAGTTTACTATTGATCTCATGTTGTTATTGAACATTTCTTTTAAGAATCATACATGCATATGGAGATGTTAATGAACGTCTGCCTATTCTTGGTTATTAGGGCCACTAAGCAGTGAGGGATCTTTCAACTTGCACTTATCTCAGATTTACAATTTCATTTTTTTTTAAACCACTTTCGACAAACTTTCATTTATATGGTGGTAGCCAGTTTTAATTGGTGAAGGAGAGAACCAGGTTAAAAATACCAGGGAAGAGACCATCAACCTTCAGCAAATAAACGGGCAAACTTTCTCACTTAATCAATCTTTGGTTCCAGCGAGGCTCAAACCAGCGCTGAGGAGAGGCGATTGACTTAATTTCGCAATGTTCTAGCCATTTGGCCACAGAGGACTCGCCATCTCATCCAAAGAATTATAAATATATCCAGTTTACATCACAAGCCAGGTGGCATATAAGAATAATAACAATTCATAAATTGAAATTCACCAAATTCTTTAATGAGATTTTTTTTATCATCAGCATGCCCATTGCAGAGATATCCACATAGAAAACAACAGAACAATGACAGCTAACAAGATATCTAAAAACAACTCTTAACACAACTTATGCCGCAGTAAAGCTTTATGAAAGTCAATAGTTAACATTTTCTTTTGTTCAGAGGAAAATAAAATAAACATGGATGAGGATCATCATATCTGATTAGTAAATAATTGTGTATCACCATGTGAAAAATAGATCAAATTTGAGAAGGCAAGAATGGAAGACGGTTCATAGATGTTACTGTAACTTGATTGTCATGGATTGACTTATCAGTCTTGGATTTTTATGTACAAACTCATCCAAATTGACTACTATGTACCCACAGATAAGACAAATTTGACAGAACAACCATCAATTTGCATTTTTGGGGGGGTGGGGGGGGGGGTGGTGTTTTTTTTCTCAATTTTTAAGAAATATCGGGTGGTTGACTGCTATGCTAAAATAATAGA
This sequence comes from Pinna nobilis, assembly GCA_016161895.1. Classification (NCBI taxonomy): domain Eukaryota; kingdom Metazoa; phylum Mollusca; class Bivalvia; order Pterioida; family Pinnidae; genus Pinna; species Pinna nobilis. The sequence goes on along the minus strand of JACSZP010013571.1, from coordinate 19,301 downwards.
ATAAACACGATGCTATTTGATTTTGCTCACAATGAACATTCTTTTGGTATCCAGCATGCATAATAGGTGGATGCAGGGCAAAGTGATCCTTTAGCGCAGAACTTTGTAGGTATAACTATACAATAATATCATCTGTAAGTATCAAGTATTGATAAACACTTTGGATTGTACCAATACTTTGATGGTCCAAAGTTTTTGTACCAACTCCGCACTTACTACTGTAAAAATAGAGATACCACAACAAGTTCGGATTGATTATCATGTTTATCCAACTCGAGTTAGTTAATTTTCAAAATTTCAAAGTGCGAGCTTTAGCGAGCGTTTTGAGACTTTGAAAATTAACTAACAAGAGTAGGAGAAACATAATAATCAATCCAAATGAGTTTTGTAATTTGTTTCTACCATAACACTAGATTATTTTGCAAATCAAAGCATTGAAAACGTCAAAAAGATTTTTTCTTCAATTCCAGCCATAATGTAAGTCCACTCAATGTATTGTGATGTCGGATATAATGACGTCAATTGATAGCGTCATAATTGAATTTCCTGACGTATCAGCCAATCAAAACGCTCGGAGGACGTCAACCACGTGTGGTTAATCGATATATTTAATCAACTGCAGCCTTGATTAAACAGCCATTTTAAAATGGTTAAACTACACGTTTTATGGTAGAAATAATGGTACCCACTGATGAATGGTTGTTCTGTCAAAGATAATTCAACTTCTGGCAGTGACAATGGTTACATGGATGATAAATATAGATATGCAGATATGCTGGTTTCAGCTGCCCTTTGGGTGTTAAAACTAGAAAATAAGTCACAACTTAAACGATGAGTTGGCCATCTTGATATGTAACCTCCTTGTCGTGCCTATAAAATGTTCATTCCATTCTTTCCTGACAATCACATGTGTGTGCAAAAGAATGACCAATCACCTGAGCAATGTGTAGGTGATACATTAAATCTTGGACAATTCAAATAAGCAATGGACAATATATTAAAATGTGTATGTACAATGTATTTATAAACACACCTATAATGTGGAACCTAGGCAAAGATCACCTTTTTTAAAACGAAGCCATCTCATATTTATAAGCCGGTATTTAGTATTACAGAATATACAGACTGACCATGGACTTAGAAGTCAGACTACCTGGAGTCACTTCAGTGGCCTTTAACTCCCCCGAAAATAACGGACTCTTCCTTAAATCAATGATTTAGGCAAATCCACATAGGTCTTAAGGGGAGGTGAATCAACAGTCTTACAAGACCAACTGATAAAGTGGTTCCTTGTAGAACAGATTCCAGTGTTAAGAACAGTGTATATTGCTGTTGGTTGAATTTATATGAATTACAATTTTACATAAATAAAAAGAATACTTGTGTGAATTACAATTTTACATAAATAAAAAGAACACCTGTGAAGTCCACAGGTGTTGAAACACAGAGACAAAAATTACCTGATCTCGGAGCACAAATTATCAATATCAAAATAACAATTTAAAATATGGCAATTTATGATTAATTCATCAAAGAGACAATTTAGAGACATCAATTTTGTTTGTTTTTTTTTCCTATAAGTGAAGATAACATTTGTTTTCCCCAAAATCTACTTAAAGTTTATGAGGGTAAAAGAAACTTCTATACAAACATAAAATAGCACCTCATTATGATAAAATAAGTATCGGTATGTTATCAGGACTCCTTTCACACCCCCCCTACCCCATATAAAAGAGGGGCAGTTACAGAGATTTGGATTTTTCTCCTTCTGGATGGATAAAGCTGGCAATACATATATGTAAATCATCTTAAAATCGTTATTTTCTAAGTAGTATTGATATTGGGCTGGCGAAAAACATTTTATTCTGGTGTAATTGTGCTACAGTAATCATATTAATTGTGATCAAACTTACTATGAGAGAAAAGCTCTTGACAATTGCCTGAACAAACTTTCTTGTGAATAATTAATTTCTGGATTCATTTACTTTCAAACAGTCACAATAAAAACTAAGAGACTTTCAATTAAAAATATTTCATTCATTTTCTGGAATCCAAGCATACAAAATTTATATCAAAATCGTTATGTGACCGTTTTTACCCTTCCCACCCTCATTCCCACCTCGAATATACAATAGAACCTGTCCTGAGAGGCCACAGTCATGACAAACTGCCCGTCTCTGGAGACCACTTATAAGAAAACATCTTTTTAAGAAATCATATCAATAAAACCTGTCATGAATGCCCCCCTCCCCTTATTTACATATGTTTATACTCCAGTGAAGTTCTGTATATCAGGAGGGAAATTGTAACAGAACATAGCAGAAGGGGGGGGGGGGGCTCAGGACAGGTTCTCCTGTACTCATTGAGACTGGTGTCTAGGATCCCTGATTTTTTTTTACTGTACATACAAGAGTATACTCAAGTATACTCACATCACCTACCCCAAAAACGCTCCCTGATATCACCCCTGATATGAGGTATTCATTTGTATGTCAACAAAGGATAATGTACATTTTGTCATACTCTAAGACGACACTTCTAAGCAAAGGAACACAGTCAAAGTAAACATATAAATATATATAAATTGCTTAAATTAGGACGTTGATCAAAACCCTACAATGTAATGACTTTCAAGCCATATAAACAATAAATCAATAAATAAAACAAGAAACCAAGACTGACATCATGACCAGATTGTAAGACAAATAGCCCCACGATCTTGAAATGTACCAATTCACACTATCACTATATATTGGATATATTTATTTTTCCTTATTACTTTTAAGTGAGCTGTAAAGTTTGCACATATCACTTTAAGTTAAGTCAGATCCAGTTTGTTGATAGACAATTAGAGATTATCAGCCTGTACAATTCAGATGCCCTGAAATCTGCCCAGCCTCAGTACAGATCTGACCCCTGCTTAATAAAGGTAGTATGATTATGTGTAAAATGTTGAACAAATATAAATGTAAATCATCTGTAAAACTACAACTAAATGGGCAACATGCTTTAAAAACATGATATTTACATCTAGCATCAAACTACAGTTTCTTATAAAGCTTGAAATAATGCTTCCAATTTACAAATTTTTGTGTTCCAACTTAATGACTATTAGCCATTTAAACAATTTTTTTTAGATCTGCCAGTGACTGTCTTTTACAATTATATCAAAATAACAGATACAAAATCTAGGAATTATTGGAAAAACATGGACCAATGAAAATCCAGAGCTGGGATCAGGTGACATGTTGGGGTCAGCTGGTTGACATAAGGAAAAGTGTCAACTATCATGGAAATCAGACTCATAGTTTCCAACAAATATATTTGAAAACAAATAATACTTGGCTAATCATAGATTATTTGTGTTCATGTAACATTTCAGGAACTTAATTGTGTAATAAATCACATACTTATATAAATTTTGTGGCAAATCATTGAAGACTCTGGTTGAAGATGGAAGTTGATGGTGATCCAAGCATTAAAAACAAAACAGGTGCTTGAATGAGCAATATGCCTGTAGGATAAATCTTAGCAAAGAAAACGCAATGTGTTCAGGAATAAAGAATGTATCTACACAAGAAAATAAACTACATACAAGGAGCTCAGATGGACTTTGACCTTTTCAATTAAAGCACCACAAATTTATTCCCAATCACGCATGCAAAAAAAAGGATTGATGCACTTGAAATGTGCAAGCTATTAAACTCCATGAGAAAACTGGCTATGCAAAGGATTTATATGCTCAAAATGTTTCAATGTGTAAAGTGGGTGAACATGAAAGAAAATAAAGTGAGAAAGCTGCACTTTTCCTAACATAAAGACAACATTACCCATCTTCATATGTCAAAAACAGTACAAGCATTTAAAATAATCACTTATCTGTACTAGTCAGATACACATGAAAAATCATAAAGTAGCAAAAACACATAAAACAGGTCATAGTACAGTGAAAAAAAAGTGGACACAAACTTGGCTGTCAATGAAAATTGTCACACAAAATACTTATTTTGTTGCATTTATTATGTTGTATGTGCTCTATTCTTTTTTGTATCAACTTTCTATTTTTCATTATCTTTTTTTTTCTTTTCTTTCTTTTTTTTCTTTTTTTTTTTGCATATCTATAAAAAAAACCTCTAACATCACAAAGTCATCAGGAACAATTTATTTTACACAATCAAATGCATAGTTGCCTAGAAACATATGAAACAAAATGATAAACCAAGTAATTAACACTTTATGCTCAACACAAAATGGAGATAACTGATGTCCTTAAAAGAATAGACAAAGTCAAGGGAATTATATAAAAACAACAAATATGAAATACTTCAAACACTAAAAGACTGAAATGTTTGTTTGTTAAGTGTATCTATAACATTTTTTTTTATAATGTAAAATTAAGTTTTGCCTGAGTTATTTCCCTTTCATAGGTGGGTGTTGTCAAGAACATACGTGTCCAGAGTTTGGATGCAATTCACTATAATAAGCATTATATACAGAGATTCTTCATAAATTTTAGAAAGGAAACAAAAAAGTTGCTAACAAAAAAGCCAAACATCCAAGATAAAAATTAGTAGATTGTGCATATCAAAGACTGTAACACAGAAAGTCATCAAATAGTAAGTTAAGTCCTTATCCTTAATTACATTTATTACATTGGACATCTTTGCTGATTAAGTCAACTCTTTAGTATTGAGCTGCAGGAATCAAAAACTGGAGAAAACCACACTTAGGACACTAGCTAATGTGAAGATTTGTCATAACATTCCCAAAGTTCACTTTACAGCAGAAAGGGTTAACAATGCAGGAATGATATACCAACATATCATTAGTCTGTCAACATCACTTGGCACATAACATAACTCAAATAAAAATTCAAATTTCAAAAACACGCATAAATAAATAGAAATCTGAAATTTCATTAAAATATATCCTTTAAAATTCACTTTGAATAGAATAAAATTTCATAGGGTTACAGATATTAATAAATTTTCTTTAAAAGCATGAAATTTAAAAAATAATAAACTAAAGAAATCCCCAAAGAATAAATCTACAGACGCTTTTCAGATCTTGTTTACTTTTTTCCTTGCATTATTTAGATTTTACATGGCGTTTACTGATTTCATCATGGTTTTATGAGCTCTTCTGGTTTTCTGAAATTGGCAACTAAATTGCAGCTGATTTTTCCTAACAGTGATCGCAACAACACAGCTGCATTGGTACTAAAAATAAAAGCTACAACAGCTGTTTCATAGGACGACAAGTAATACTTTAACTTGTTATACCCTTATAAAATAGTCCCTACCGGTATATAAATACATTGATTGAAATGCCAACAGTTAAACTATTTTGGCTGCCAGTCCAAGTGAACTGTTCAAATCGACTGTTGACCGTTATGAGCCAATGTGAATACATGTAGCTAATGTCAACAAACAAAGGTCTACATCATAGCCACATTGTTGAATGATGTCATCTACACGCATCTCTTTATAGTTATAAATTTCGATCGCTGATGTTGTGTTTTTGAATTAATTGTTATAAACTTTAAAATGTAATATAGTTTTTATTTGATTTACTTGTGTATGAGAAGGATATAGCAAAACAATTATCGACTGGAATTTCCAGCAACAGATGATCTGTTGGACCCTTCTGCAAACTGTTGCCCTCGGCCTTCAGCCTCTGGCAACAGTTTTCTTTCGGGTCAAACAGATCAACTGTTGCAATCAACCCAAGTCAATAATTGTATAATATGCTGTCTTATTTTTCCATGACAGATAATATACAACTGTCTTTGACAGATAATATACAACTGTCTTTGACAGATAATATACAACTGTCTTTGCATTCCAGAAATGACAAGTGTTTTGGGTGTTCTAGAAACGACAGCTTGTACACATCTGTCTTTGGTGTTGCATAATTGACAACAGCAACACAAGTGTATCAGTGTTCCACAAATTATCTTTAGACCACAGCTGTCTTGATTATCCAATAGAAATGGAAAACAACTACTTTCCTTTCTTGATGACAGCTAAAACACAGATGTGTTACACTATGGAAGACAAGACAGAGACAGTTACATGTACATTTGCTCTAATTTGATCTAATTCTAACTGAAAACTAATTTCTATCTGAACAATACATACATTTACATATACAGTCAACTCCACATATACCTAAGTTGAAGGGTGCAAGATATTTATCACATTATAGCCGATCTTTGTTATTCAAAATTACAAAGTAATGCATGGGTATTGGGAAGTGCACTAAGAATAGAAATCTTCTCGTAACAACCGGTACCTCATTACATGCCATCTCGTTACTTGTGGAGTTGACTGTATATAGAAACTGTACCTAAATAAATCACCTTGTATGAAATTAAGAATAAGTAATTCATTTTTCTTTGGTATGACAATATTACTAAATCATTTGATTTGAACAAAAAAAAAATGTCATCTAAAGTATGAATGGATGACAGAAGTCAACTATTGTGGTGTTATTTACATTGCCATATAAAGATATCTATTGATTGTGAAGAAAAAAATGCCCAATAAAGAGCAGTCAACTCAGTCTGCTACTTAAGTACAGGTGCACTCGATATTGGAAATCCTGAGATTCAAATGCAAAATACAGTGGAACGGAATGGATATTGATATCTGGTACAAATAAAATTAAAATACAAAATTGGTGCACAACACTGATGATTGTAATTCATTGTATAAATTTTGATGTGGCATTTTAAAATCATTTGATTGCAAACCTAATGTGCATGTTAAAAGAATCATCCCGCAAAATCTCATATTCCAATTATTTGTAAATAACAAAATCCTGAACTATCTGTTTGTTCTGAACATATTAAGTAAATCTTATGTTCCACTGCTTTGTTCAAGAACACTCTAAGAAGTAGTACCAAAGAACTGGATACTAGTCTTCCAAACAAAAACGTTCTGAGATTCCACTGTTGATTTTAAGATACATACGAAAATCACTTGGAAAATTTTGACACTTCATAGCACTATCCAAAAGTTGGTTTAAACTTTAGAAATACTGTCCATAAGACTGTTGTCATTGCTCTGCTTTGATGCCATGGTTAAGGGTACCTGAGACTCAAACTGTGCAGGAGTAACATCAGGCATCAAGTTCCTCTCTGCTATGTGTTCCTTCAAGGCAGGACCCCAGTCATCTGTTGGTTTTGATAGATGTTTCACAACCTGTAAATATACAAGTACTTCATGTTATAGTGTTAATTCTAGTTGTTGTTACTGAGTGGCATATACCTTAGTGTCAATTAAATATAATTCTTTTGATACTACTATACTTGCCAAGTCAGTCCCCCCCNNCCCCCCCCCCCCCCCCCCCAACCATAAATAGGGAGACTCCCTAATTTTTGTATAACATTTTGATAATTTCTTATGAAAGAGGTATGCCTGCCCCATGAAAAATTTGAATTTTCTTAGTAATTCTTAGTAAAATTTAGAGTCTCACCCATGAGATTGAAAACTCTCTCCAGTCTGTATCACATGATCTCTTATTATCATAGTTACAATGTTAAAGGAAAGAGTTTAATAGATTGGCTTAGAAACAAAGACTCACCTCCCAGAGAGAACCATTGAACTTTGACCTTGTGGTGAGGATGCTGTAAAGAGCCACAAGTGGTACCATCAACATGGAGACTATTGATAAGAGAGAACCAACACCGTCAGCCCAGGACGGAAAGATGTAGGTGGCATACTTTGTAGGATTGAAGTCAACACAGGTGAAGATCAGGATGGCCTGTAAAGAGATCAACAGAGTNNTGGTATGGAATTGTTGTTAAACGTCCCACTCAAGAATATTTCACTCATATGGAGACGTCACTGTGTGCCAGTGAAGGGCTACAAATTTTGCCTTTGCTCGGCTTTGCTGGCCGTAGAGCAGGGAGGGCTCTTGAACGTGCCAACACCTACTGTGACACAGAACCTCAGGTTTTTACTGTCTTATCCGAAAGACAAGGATGGCCAACCGCGGAGTGGAGCTATGCATCTCGAACCCGGATATTTCGACTCGCAGTTGAACATGCTAACCACTAGGCCACGGAGGCCCCACTGCCTTGTGGAGGATGTTCACATGGCTGGTTGCATTAATAAATAGAATAAATAGACTGTACATTGAACTTACCAGCAGTGCAACTGGTGCCACATATTTCCAGCAGTATTTCCAGATGTTGCTAGGCCGACTTCCCAACATCAGTTCAATGTCAGTCAGAAATCTATCCGCTCCTGCAAATTAAGTATCAACAGTTCATGTCTTAACTAGAAAACCAAAGAAACTCCTTTATTTCCTTTAAGAAACTGAGTTGAAATGAAAACTACAACTTGTAACTGTGATAAGGAAAAAACCTTTAGTCTGTTTATGAAAAATTTGATTCCATTATATGTTGATTTTAATTTGAGACTTTCAACTTATGACATTAACAACAAGTAGTATGCATTGCCTTTGTTATACTGATAAGATTAAGCTTCATCATCTTGCCAAAACAAAATCATTATCTCGTTATGGGCCTGAACATTCTGCAAAATATCTAAACTGTAGGACTGTCTGTGTTCAGACAGATAGACCGACAGGAGTAAAATAATAATATGCTCTAATGATTTCTTTTGGCAGAGGACAAAGTAATTGACTGATTTAATACTTATCAATCATGCACATACTTACCATACACCCAAGCCACACCAATACATTCAATCAGGCCAATGAAGAGTAGGGAATAAGTGGCAGCATAGTTATCAAACAGCTGTAAAATGTACATGCCTCCCTGAAATAGATAGGAGTACTATTGAACTAACTGTTGTCTCTGATGAACATCAATATACATCTTGTGTATGAACTTATCCTTTAATAGTCTATTCTCTAACTTTACATTTTTAGCAAAAGTAGGTTACATACATGGGCCTTGGACAACGTGTCCATGGAGAAGCAACTAATTTTGAGAAGATAGAAATGCTAGGCTGTATTTAGAGACCCCCTGGAGACAACTAAATTAGTCTTTGTTGAGAAGATATCATGTACAAAGGTGGACTTGTGTAACAACAGTATATTTGTAACACTGAAAAACAGTCTTTATGACCAGGATGGCTTTATACATAGGTGTTTGTTAAAGTAGGTTTTACTGTACATAGCAAAATGACTGCTTTATTAACTTTCATATGCATATAAAATGCACTTTGCATTTTGAAATAACCTATACCAATCCACTAACCTGAGTGCAAAATGCCAATCCCAGCAAGAAGCAGGTGACTGATATGCCAATCAACAGGTAAAACTTCCTATGGCCCTTTCTGAAGATGTGAGGAAATCGGTCCAATAATGTTGTGTGCACTGTTGTTGCCGTGGCAATCTGTCAATCAAATACAAATAAATCAATAAGTAAAACACTACAACTTATAACAATTACGAAAGAAATCCAGACAACCATGCATCTATATTTGGACAGATGATTAAAAGAACAATTAGACAGGAGTGAATCAACATGCCCCTAAACCTTTTTGTCACAAAAGTGTAAAAAGATGTTTATGAAATGAATGGTCAAAGGGCACTTCAAAATAATCTTAGAACTGACTTTCTTAATCTTTTACCATAACCTAGATATTTGAGGTATTGCGCAGTGAACTGTCCTCTATCTGATCTAAATTAAATTCTTCTTTTTAAATCTCCAATGAAAAGGTTTTGAAATTAAAAAGTGAGAAAATTCAAACTTGGAGAAAATGAAACACCCCAAACTAAATAAAATAAAATAAATTTAATTTATGTAGCCTCTTAATTTTTATGTTTTCTCTTCTTTTTAACAATAAATATCTTTTTGTCTGAAAAAGGATAATGTGTACAGTCAACTCCACAAATAACAAGAGCACATGTAACGAGGTACCAGTTGTTACAAGAAGATTTCCATTCCTAGTGCACTTTCCATGCATTTCTTTGTAATTTAGAATAACAAAGATCGGTTATAACAAGATAAATATTATTCTCCCTTCAACTTTGTTATATTTGAGTTAACTGTAGACGATGAATTAGCAGACAGCACTTCAAATGAATGTTGAACTAACCTGTGTACCAAGTCCTAGTGTAATCAACATGGCAAAGAACAATATAGACCAGAACTGTGATATAGGCAGCTTGGTGACAACCTCAGGGTAAGCTACAAAGGCCAAGCCAGCTCCTGTTCAAAGAAAAAAGAAACAGAAAATAAACAAATAAATATTTCCCTCACGTTTTAATAAATTTCTTTTCAAATTTTCTATCCAACAGTCAGCTTACAAGGAAAATGAATGACTCTCAAGTTTTAGTGTACATTGATACACATGCACAAGCAATGGTAAAATATGAAAAAATACCTACATTGTGAGGATCTAATAGATAACTACATGTACATATTGGTCGATTACTCTACAGTTCCATATTACACAGGCAAAAGCACAGGGAGCCACCTCATGACTTTTAGTCTCATTTTCTTTTGAAATAATGGAACCAAACATTTGATGACCTGCAACGACTGCTATTTATAGAAATTTCAAAGGCATCAGCTTAATTGGTTGGTTAAATTGTAATTCAATGTCCCACTCAAGAATTTTTCACTTCTAAGGAGACGTCACTGTGTGTCAGTGAAGGGCAACTAATTTTGCCTATGCTCTGCAAATATGGCCGTAGAGTAGGGAAAATTCTTTAATGTGCCGATGCCTACTGTGACACGGGACCTCGGTTTTTACTGGCTCATTCAAAAGACAGGGACAGCCAGCTGCAGCTTGGCTTGGGTCTGAACCACAGACCTCTCAATTAGAAGTCCAACATGCTAACCAATAGGCTACGGCAGCCCAGCAAAGGCATCAGCAGGTGTTCCTCAGGGAAAAAAAGGTAACCATCTGCCATGTAAATATGGTCTAAGTCTACAGGTCTTGTTTTAATCCTTTCAACACCCCATACCATTATGGACTGGTCTAAGACAATTGAAATGAGCGAAACATTTTAATACTTGGGATTGAAAGGGTTAATATTTTAAAAGGCTACTTAAAAACATTTGTAGCCTCTATCCTGATTGTCTGTCATTAGAGGTAGTTAATCATGACATTGGTCTGTAGGGACAGGTTCTAAATTCAATCCACTTTGCATGATGAATTATGGACAATTTTCTGTCTATTGCTTACATGTAAAACATATTCAGTGGAACCCTTCTATTAAGACCACCCAAGTGACAGGCTAAAATTGTCTGATTAGTGAGGTAGTCTCCTAACTAAGGTTGAAATAGACTTGAACGGTGATAAACAGACTGAATTTGATTGTCTTTGGCGGTCTGATAAGTCAGATGTTCTCCTAAGTGATGTGGCCTTTGGGGTAGGTCCCACTGTATTTCTCTACCAAATATCCAAATCTAGTGCATACCTTCAGTGGCTACATCCTTGATGTCCATGTTCAGTTCCTTAGCCATGTATCCAATAATACTGAAAATGACCAGTCCGGCGAAGACGCTAGTTACACAGTCCAGTATAGAGACTATCACCGCATCCCTGTATACAAGAAGAAAGATTAGATGAAAGAGTAGTGAGCTACATGAAATGGAAATGAAAACCATCTCTAAAGAACAAAACATTTGCATTTCACCTAATGGAGGAAGAAAAACACAAGTCTACCATTGGCCACGCCCAAGGGCTATAACTTTGCGATGAATTGCTCAACTGGAAGGAAACTAGATCTGTTACCTATGATATACACTTACATAAAAATATTCTGTCTAACATCTGCGATAAAATTTGGTTGGTTGTATTGTTGTTTAACGTCCCACTCAAGAATCTTTCACTCATATGGAGACGTAACTGTGTGCCAGTGAAGGGCAACAAATTTTGCCTATGCTCAGCACTCATGGCTGTAGAGGAAGGGGGTTCTTTAACATGCCAACACCTACTGTGACATGGAACTAAGTTTTTACTGTCTCATTGGAATCACAGGGACAACCAACCAATGTTTCTACATTTGTATTTCTCCCATTTGGATCGCATGAGACAATTCAACATATCAAATATATTTAATGTCTTGTAAGTTTGACAAGAGCCTCATCAAACGCCTGTCGCAAGTTTTGTTACAGGGAAAATGACAAAAAATGAAAACAACAAATTTGTGTGCTCCAGACAAAGGAAAAACAATTAATTTTTAACAAAGGGCAATAATTCTGTAAAAACTGCAGCTAGAGCTACGGTTCTTGGACACTGCACTGCACCTTGTGATGGTCTTGATGTGTATGAAGTTTCATGAATCTATCATGCACGGTTTCTGAGTTATGCTCCAGACAAAAAAGTTAACGGACAGACAGACAACGCCATACCATATACGTCCCGTCATTCGACCGGCGTCTAATATAAATCATGTATAGTTTTACCAATGTGTGTCAAATAGACAGGTGTGCACACAAATGGATTGATGCGCTGACAACTAAAGCCATCACTGTCATGATTCTGACACTTTTCACTTCTTTTTTTGTGTGACATGAGTCGGGAGTAAACACATACTTACATAAAACAATTATTATGGAATTTGTTGTAACTTGCTAAGGTTATTAGTCCACCCCAACATGGGGACAAGGAGAAGAATATTTGTACTGCAGCATCTCCCCACACCTGAAAATAAAAGAATTGATAAAAATGTAAGTAAGAAACAAAGAGTAATTAACAATAAATAAGTGAACCTCATTGGATGTTGGTAAGAACCCATCAGGGCAGATCAGAGGTTAAAGGCCTTGATATTCACTTACTACTGTAAATCCGGTTTTATTCGCGAGAATTTTATTTTCGCGTAATTACACGAGAGCACTTACTCGCGAAAATATAGTTCTCGCTTATTATACTACTCTGAAATTAAAATGCACCATTCAACATAAACTATCATACTTAAAATGCACAGGCGCGAAAATAATGTGTCGCAAATAATTGCATAGCAGCCGATTCGCCAAAATAAAGTCCCACGAAAATTTCTTGATTTACAGTAGGTAAAACTGGTAAGAATCTATCAGGGCAGATCAGAAGTGAAAGGCCTTGCTATTCTAAGTGATGTATTTGGACAGGAGATCAGTGCATACCTTTTTAATTGTAAAAGGATGTTATTTGTGTGATAAAAAATCACAGATCACAAAATGGATGTATTTATGAAACACCAATAACCATGCATGGCAGTATAGAGATAAGGCATCTATACAACAAGAAATCACGCAACAAGGTCACAGGGTATGAATTTTTTTTACCGTGTGGAAAGCAATTCACAAGGAATATCATGTGAAAGAAGTCCAAAAAATAAATCTTCCAATATCTTCAAATTAAATCTCATAACAATAGGTTAAAGGGATATGTATACTTCTGATCCGATGCCGAAAACATTCAGAAACTTGGTTTTGGGTTTAATTTCATTGGAAATAAAACAAATGTAATGACAGGCACAAATGTGGCAATCACTCTTGTATTGCAAACATTGGAGCTGTTGGTTGGTTGGTTGTATTTTCGTTTAACATCCCAATCAAGAATCTTTCACTTATAAGGAGACGTCATCATGTGCCGGTAGAAGGCAACAAATTTTGCCTATGCTCGGCACTTATGGCCATAACGCAGGGAGGGTTCTTCACCAACGTGCCAACACATACTGTGACACGGGACCTCGGTTTTGACTGTCTCATCCAACAGAAAGGGATAGCCAACTGCAGTGCGGTCTGGGCTCGACCCCTGGACCTCAGGATCAGAAGACTTCTGCAATGGAGTTGTAGCATATCCATAGATACATGACCAAAGTAAACTGTATGCTTGAACCCATTATGTCTGCAGTGTATACATGAATTCTTGTAGATAGGATATTCTTAGCTACATCCTACATGCATTCCTTTCCATGACCTACTTATTCACATATTCATCATCCCAATATACTTGGCAGGAACACAGTGATGGAGAGATAACACATGGGTCAACAAACCTTGGCTGTTCCAAGCTTCTCCCACTGCGGTGTTACATAGTATATTATACCATCTAATGATCCTGGCAGAGTGAGGCCACGGACAAGAAGAATCAGCAACACGATGTACGGGAAAAATGCTGTGAAATACACGGCCTGCAATGTAAACATGAAATTGTATCACTGTGTTTATATATGATTTGACGAAAAAATCACTGTACTAATGTAAAACCACAACAGAATGGAATTTGATAATGGAAGTTAGTTGGTTCTATTGTTGTTTAACATCCAACTCAGGAATCTTTCACTTATATGGAGACCTCACCATTTGCCGTTGAAGGTTAACAAATTTTGCCTATGCTCTGTACTTATGGTCATAGAGTAGGAATGGTTCTTTAACATGCCAACACCTACTGCGACACAGGACCTCAGATTTTACTGTCTCACCAGAAAGACAGGGGCAGCTAACTGCAGCGTGTTAAGGGCTTTAACCTGGACCTCACAATCAAAAGGCAAACTTACTAACCACTAGGCCACAGCAGCCCCTGATAAAGTTGTTTGGTAATACATGTACTAGCATATGCAAATGAATATCTGTTTATCTTCACTGTCTTAAAGAAGGAAATGTCAGATTAGTCTTGTTTTGATATCAGGAACAGCATTCAAATTACATGTAACAAGTCATACAATCTCAAAAGACCATACCGGCTAAAATTTACACGGGTCAAAAATACCCCTTAACCCTTTCAACCCTCTGGGCCATAGTAGACTGGTCTAGACAGTTGAAAAGAGCATAACACTTGGATACTTAGGGTTGAAAGGGTTAATTATCAGTAACCACAGATTCTATTGTAAAACATTATGTTAACTTCTGTTGTTCAAGAGCTAGGCGTACCAAGGACCTTAATCTATACGCAATAAATCTAATCTAAACTTTTCTTACCTTCCCAGATGTCTTGATTCCTTTGGCTAAACATATAACCACCAGGACCCAGGCTAAGAGGAGGCAACCAGCGAGCTCCCAACGTATCGTTCCCATTGAGTGCACCCCGGATGTAATCTGTAGAACGCTTTCACTTTAAAAGATAGAAATCAGATGAGAACATCTTGAAAAAAGTTTAAAAAAATTCATATGCCTCGTTCATTTGGACACAACACCTTAGGGGACGAATTTTGCTTTTAACTGTATTATCAGATTGTATTGCTCATTACAACAAAGAGATTCTACATTCAGTGATCTGTATACATCATTAATCCTGACTACTTGCTAGGAAGCAGAAGCATTCAGATTAATGCGGCTCCACTGTAAACCTTGTTTACAGTGCTTCTGGGTAATTCTATGAGCCTCCTGAAATGAATTGGCTAACTTTTACAAATATCGGCACTCAAATCTAGCACATGTAGATTCAAATCCATGCCTTACTGTGGCAAAAGGTCTCATGCCTTTAAGTATGACGTCCTGAATATAAGACATCAAATGTTCAAATAGGACTTTATTTTCTGACACTGGTGATTTTTTTTTTCACAATTTTTCAAACGTTTGAATAAGATGGGGTTTAAGGAATGGTACCCAAATCCACAGGTCTGAAGCCCTGTGACTAGTCATGTCTTGTATTCTGCCCTAACCTTCTACTGAATCAGGTAAGAAATTTAGAAGACTAATCATTGAATAGCATTGATTTACCTTTAGTCTAAAGTAAATATTCTTACTCAGAAACAAAAAAGACCTGGACTGGGCACCATAAAACTTTTGAACTTACTTAAGTCTGAAAAGCTTCTCAAATCCAGTTCATCCTGAATTCTAATTGGCTGAGAGACTAGATTCCCAGACTTAAGTAAATTCTGAAGTTTTATGGTGCCCAGCCTGATGACTCTTTTTTCCATGTTATGACTCAGTGAAAGGTAGTTGAGTAAGAACGTGTATGGTTCATTGAAGAAATATCAATCCAGAAAATGTTAGAAACAAGGTCAGTGAACACCTAATTATTACTATATATATGTAACATTTGTATGAACTATGATCCAGGTCACTCAATAGTGGAAGGAGATATGAGCAAAATCAGATTTTAAGTCCTAAATCTAGAATGACTTTGACCTTTGACCATGAGGCAAAGTGGGTCCTAAGCCTGGGTCATGGGAATTGTAATTGTTAGTATGACCTAAATTCATGAACAGGTTTAGGAGGTATGGACGGACAAAGAAGAGACTATATGCTCAACCCGAAAGTTTGGGGGAGCATAAAATACGGAAATCCAAAAATACAATGTACAGCTTAAATGTCCATGTACTTACTGGAAATACTCATCACTGGGTGACTTGATTTTCGTTGTGATATTTGTACAGTTAGGAGCTAGTTCATAGCGAGTTTGATTGTCATACTCTGACATGTTGTAGCACATGTTGTTACACCATTGACCACCATAGTCTGTGCAGTTCTGTATGGCTAGACGTGAGGTTTTACTACATGCTGAAAAGACATAAATTCTGCTTGATTAAACAATACACAAAAAAGGAGATGAAACAACGTTTGTATGATTTGCTAACAATGTTAAGCAGCCCACTAAAGACTTGAATGTCTTCATTTATTGGCCTTTGTTTGACATTCAGGGTTAAAGGGCCCTTAAGTTTAATAGAATTGGAATACTAGTAAAGCTACAGCAAAGACTGGAGCACTGGATCTTCGAGCTGTGTATTCTACCATAGAACTAAAGGTGATTCCCTAAAAGATTTGAAATGCAATCCTAACTATCATCAAAGATAAAAGGAGAATGCAAAGAAATTCATTCTTTCAAACTGGTTGGTTGGTTGTATTGTCATGTAACGACCCACCCAAGAATCATTCGCTAATATGGAGATGTCAGCAATACTGGTGAAGTGCAACACATTTAGCCTATGTTCTGCACTTAAGACCGTTGAGTAGGGAGGGTTTTTTAACATGCCGACACCAAATGAGCCACAGGAGCCCCACACATTCTTTCAAAATGACTTTCAAGGAAAAGTTATCATTGACCTAACCTTGGAGTTAAGCATCAATTACTCCCTTTCATGTAAGTAAGCAAATGTATGGAAAAAAATATTCGAAATTTTATTTTGATTAGAACTAAGAGAAGATAGATCGACAATCCTTGTACTTTTGGACAAACAAGCAGATGAACGGCTGGATGGAGAGAGGTGATTAAAGTTACCCCATGGCTAATTTCTATATGGACATTAAAAAGACATACCCTCTGTGGCCCATGAACCACATTCACTCCATGGAAGCATTGATGCAAACGATGCAAAGAGGTAGTACAGTGTGTAAGCGATGATCATGTTGTAGTATACGCATATCAATACGGACACTAGGAACATGGCCCATCCAACACCTGAAAAAAGAAATGCAAACATACACTGGTACCTTTCTTTTTATAAAGATAATCAATAGAGGTGATTCAACATTGAGGAAAGTAATTATCAAGTTACTATAAAAATGAATGCAGAGAGTCTTGAATTATTTTTTGGGTTGTATATACAACAAGGTTCCACTGCACAAATGGATCACTAATTGCAGTCTTTGCTTTTATTTTTTAATTGTTCATTTTCATCCAATTCAATATTAGTTCAGTTTTACTAAAACATCATCTATCTGATGTTGGCTAAACTAGCAAACAAGGATTTGGACATATGAAAGTAATTCCACTGCAGTCAAATTAATATACTGTATTCAGGGTTATTTTCGCCCTGTGTTATTTATGCCCTGATGCAATTGCAAACAGTTTCGCCCTGTTTTAAATTCGCACATTTCCGTCATAATTCTATTCAATCCATTTCGATTTCGTCCAGTTTTGAATTCGCCCACTGACCATGGGGGCAAAAAATTCCCTGTATACAGTAATACAAATTCTATTAAAATGGGTATGAATCTAGTTGAGCAGAGACTAGAGAGTATGCATGAGGTATTGTGAATGAATTTGTGACTCTATCATCTAATGATGACCCCTATGTACTTAACCCTTTCAACACCACAGACCGAAATAGACTGGTCCAGACAATGGAATACAGCATACATGTACCATTCTGATACTTGGGGTTGAAAGGGTTAACAAAGTGAAAACTTAGTGAAGAATATCAAGATGATCAAGAAATATACCTGAGAATAATGGTGACGCCTTCCATATTGATACAACACCAGAACTGGCATACTGACCAAATGACAGCTCTAGAAACACCAATGGTATACCAGTCACGAATAACATCACCAAGAATGGAATGAGAAACGCCCCTGAAATGAAAGGTAAAAAATCATGAAAACAATGAATGAATGGTGTCATTCACAAATTTTTGTTCCATTTCCTATTATTAGTTCCTGTCTGTTACCCTGGCAATCAATAACTTCAACTGAAAACTAAACATATTTTAGAGAAATTAATTGTTGTATCAACTTGCTGCCATACAGGGGCATCCATGGTTTAAAAGGGGGAAAATGGGGATGCAAATACTTATATGGCTGGAGATAAAAAGATGGAAAAAGGTTATACATATATCAGTCATGACAATCCTTTAAATGACAGATTTGTTTTTAGTAACTGGAAGATTAATCACCATTCTTTCCATAGGTTGAAATAATAAAATAATCAATTCTGGTACAGTGTCATATATATGGTCTGTTGTTTGTTTTAGTGCTTTGTGCTGACTTCAAAATTACTTCAGATCCTATTCAAGAATCTTTCAATTATATGGAGATGTCAATGTGTGTTGGTGAAGGGTGACAAATTTTTCCTTTGCTTGGCACTGATGGCCATAGAGCACCACTGTACCGTAACTCAGGCTCTGGATATCTCAATAAGAAGACAAACATGCTAACCACTAGGCCAAGATGGTCCTAACATGTGTACTATGACTGGCATATGGATGATGCTATAAAGGGACAGAGGTTAACTTAGGTGTGCTTAGATCTTAACCCTAAGCATTCAGGATACATTACATACTAAGCCCTAGACCAGCAAGTTTCATACTGCAGAGCCATCATTAGCTATCATTCATGATTGAAAAGTAAAAACAAATACAGTGGTAGGCCTACATGGATAAATTGAAACAAAACCAGAGTTTTCCCCCCCAAATAAACAGGGTTTTCAAAATGATTGGGTTAAAAAAAGCAACTTTACTTATTAAGTTATTTATCCAAGGAAATAATTTTTTTTTAATTAAACGGGATTTCAATATACATCTGTGTATCAGGGTTTAATACATTGATAAGTGGGTTCGACTGTTTAACTTAATTCAGCTACGTTGTGTTTTTTCTTCCTCCTGCTATTACGCAGACAAAGAAAATGAGAGAGAGAGAGAGAGAGAGAGAGAGAGAGAGAGAGAGA